>BRDA01079556.1:10414-36256 GCA_036984385.1 Crenuchus spilurus
CCCCCCCCAATAAAGTTACATAATTTCAATTTACAAAAACATCTGAGTCATGAATATTCATGAATAACTTGTTAATTTTCTTTATTCATGATCATTTTTGGGTAAAATACTAGCATGTTCAATCATTTGGTAATGTAACCCCCCCTTTCCCTCAAAAAATGTTGGTATCATTCAACCTCCACCAAGCAGCAGCGCTCGCCATTTGTAGGGTTGCCAGGTTCGTGGTTTTCACGCCAAATTGGACTTGTTTGAAAATCCAGTCGCGGGTGAAAATTCAAGCGTAATAAAAAAAATAATCCCTATAAACAAAATACTAAGTCGTACACTCATAGTTGTTTTGCCATTTGCTTCAAATGTGTGACAGACATATTTTGGGTTAGTTTAAGCTTCTGAAGGGTTTTAGACTGACTTTGAACTGGACATTTTTTTGCTGGACCTGGCAACCCTGACCGTTTGCTTGCTTGTGCAAGCAGCTGCTGGGGGAGTGGGTGTCATAAGAAAAAAACGAAAAGAGCACCAAAAAGTGGACAAAAAACATTTTTTCATTGTTGGTCGACAACACCGCCTTGTAAAAAGCGGAAAAATCAAAATGAGGTAAATGTAAATGTATTGTTAGCTGATGATTGAATAACTATGCCGCTGTGTATCAGACACACTATGAATACCCGTTCAGGTATTTTAGCTAGCTCCGTTAGCTAGCTCCGCGTTTCATAATTGTTTAAGGTGCAGAGTAAATACAAAGAAAGTTAAATAAATACATAGTAAAAGCATTACAATGTATTTCTAATATGGTTAACCCAAAATCTTCTGAATCCTTTTAGAACAGTAAATGATTTAATAAATAAATAAATAGGCAGACAGCTCAACCCCCCCAATGCTGGACCCAAAGTTACGCCCTTGATGTACAGTATTTCATTACATTAGATGCAGTGCAAGTGTAAATATCATTTGAAGCATGTATAATTAAGTCATGCAATTAGCATTTACTAATGTTATATTCACTGAATAGACTAAAAAGTCACGTTATTGGCAGGAGCAGATCCAGCCAGACCTTTAGTAAACCTCAGTGAAGACATTTAGAGGATGGAAGTGAACAGACACAGGTTGACCCTTTCTTTACCCTAAAAAGTGTCACATAAGCAGAGATTGTATGTTTAATAAAATAAATAAAAATATAAGAATAATAAATATAAAAATAATAAACATTTAAATAAGAAAAACTCATTTTTGTGCACTATGACTGAATAAATACTTTCATCTCCCATTTTATCAGAAAGCCTTAATTTATTAGACTCTTATCCCTCTGTTTGTGCTAGCTATCCTCCATTCATTAATTAATAGTTGGATTCTGACTACACATCTGCTCTTGATGAAGTACTTTTTTCACTCTCAACTTAGCAGTATTTATTTAACCACTGGAGTGATAAAACCACTCAGACTAATCAATGCTTGTTGATTTTCCTGTAGATAAAGCCTCCACTCACCATTGTTTTCCAGAAATTCTTGTTGACTTAAACATTTTCTGGTAAGAAAGATAAACATTATTATATTTTTAGATTTTCACCCTATCTGAACTACCTTTTCATTTGTATCACAGAGGCTACTTTTCCTTCAAAATTTCAGAATACAACTGTCTGAACCGGAAGAAACCAAATCAGACAACAGCTCAACATGGCCTTCAGTCATCACAGTGAGGCCTTTATTTTCAAAGATACAATGCAGAACTACTAACGTTGTAAATGTTAAAACAAGATACACACAATAATAACATTTATTGACACCCTGGTGTTTCAGACACTTTGATGTAGTGTTGCATGTCTTTACAATTTTACAAATTACTCACATCTAAAATTATTTTCCCCAAAAGTGTTTCACAGGCTTTTGTTCAACACAAACTCAGCAACAACAGTGTCAAAACAGTAAGAGTGTCATAAATCTATATTTTGATTAAATCAACTAAAAGGCTTTCCAAAAACCTGTTTTCAGATGTGCTGATATATTGGAAAAACACAGTCTAAACATTTCTAGCCAAGACTTTGGAGCTCCGAACTGAATAAACAGGTGTTGGCTACACCTACAGATTTTAGTAATTGTATGTGGTTTTATTTCTAAAGCTTAACAAATGTGAGTTTAAACATTGTTTGATTCATTATATGGCTCAGAGATTAAATGTTTATGAGATAAGTGTGAACACTCAGGTGAGAGCTCTTTGTTGAGGTTCACATTCTACGGCTGCTAATCCACCAATGGAATATCCTGAAAATACCATCTCATTATCATATAAATGACAGCTTGTGTTGTTTGGGGGAAGTCGGTCTCACAGACATGTCTATGCTTATTTAAGCTCCTCTGTGATTGTGTTATTTAGCTTGTGGTTGTTCTCCAAAAAGCTCTGATTAAGCATGTGTTTTATGTTTGAAAGGCACAACACTGACTTAAGTAAATGGAATTGTGCTGTTTCAATTGCGCCAGCATGTTTGACTTCCTTTATTGATTATACTATGGACATTAAAAAACCCTGACCTGCAAGACAAATATTACAAACAAAATTGACGACTCTACATTTACATTCAATATGAAAAATATTAAAGTGAAATAAAATAAGACATCACCAATGGAATATTCTAAAAAAAAACACAGATGTCATGTTTTTTTGGTCTGCAGTGTAGGTAGCTGAACTCTGCTGTTAGATGTGGTTTGCAAGGCCTTCACTGAATAATTCACTGATGGACATATCGCCTTCACCATGTCAGCTTTTCTCTCCCTGGTAAACAATGGGCAGTGGAGAGCTGAGATCAGCACTCTGAGCTGGCATTTCTTACACCGAGGCTTGATCAAAGTCTTTATACACAAGTCTGTCTGGTTTCTGGTCATTTTGGTAATGTCCCCAAGGCAGGTGCTTCCAGTACAAGACCAGGCTGTACTTGAATTGAGATAAATGTAGTAAACAACAAATCCAACTGATAACTTAATTAAAATCATCCATGATACCTAATCACATATACAAATGTTTCTGTGGTTGTAATAATGTCACAATTTTTTTTACATTTCCTTATTGACTTGCACTGAGAAATCCCCAATGTCATCATCAGGACTGATTCATTATTTCAAGTGAAGTGTTTTGTTAGAAAAAGATCAAGTAATGTATCAATAAATGTAGCCTTGCAGAACCAGTGCAAAAAGCATTCCCAAGCCAGTCCCAATTCATTTTCATTTTAAGTCTAACACAAAATGGCAAAGCTGTTTATGAGTCACAATACAAATATTTTAAATATTTAATAGAGAATATTTAATAATTCAAGACGATACTATTCTGTTTGTTATATGTGACTACTACTAATCAGCATGCACACCTAGCAACAGCAAAAGAAAGCAACATAGAGTTTCAAGAGAGGCTTCACCACAACTTTAACACCAGGATGTCTGAAGCAATGGTTTTTGGTTGGCAAGAGGGAGGGAGGGGATGTTCTCTTGAACCAAATTTTTCAGTCTTCCCAGTCTTAAAACTGTTCAGTGGTGCAATATTTAGAATTTTATAGGTTGTTCCAGGCCAAAAGTGCAAAAAGCCTAAATGCTGTCTATCTCAGTTCAGTCCAAACTCAACAACAAATTGTAAAATATTGAGGGAATGAAGACCATGATTTCTATGCTTTAAATTTAAAAGAGAAGATGAATAAACAGTATACCAAGAATGGCATTAAATATAAAAACATACCAACGTTTACTATGCTAAAATGGACAGTGCCGGGCCCCAAGTGGCTCTGCGGACTAAGATGCTGATACTATGTTCAGAGGATCACAAGTTTGAATCCCGGTCATGCTGTTTGCCCTCAACAGCTGAGGTCCAAGAGAGCAAAAATTGGCAGTGCTCTCTCTGGGCGGGTAGATGATGCTCTCTCTCCCTATCACTTCCACATTGCAATAACTGCTGGCTCAGGCATCTACTGATTGGTCCATTCGGAGCTGGGAATCCTGCGCTTTCCTCCGAGGGCATTGGCTCCCCAGTGATGATGTATAAGCGGTAGTTCGAAAAGAGTCTACATCACATGAAATAGAGGAGGCTTGTGCATGTCTTCACCCTCCTAGAGTCAGGGACATTGCAAAGTGATGGGGAGAGTCCTAATGGATGGGATGGGCTAATTGACTATTACTACATTGGGCAAGGGATAAAAATTGGCAAAAAAAAAAATGGACAGTGTCATATTGAAAACATTGTTAAATGCTCAAAAGGCTCAAGTTAACATTCTTTAATAAGCAAAGACAGTGATGATCCGATGCCTGCATGATTATAAGAGTGACTTTACTGGCCTTGTCAACAAAGCATTTGGCACTATTAACTGAAGGACAGGACTTTGAGTAATGCAGTTGCCATGTTGAGCGTTAAGATCTTCCTCATTTATATTTGTACTACTGAACTGTCTCCTCCTCAGATGTCTCTGGCTTCATCTTGTGGGAAAGTTGATGCCAGAAATAAAGCACACCAAGTAGACTTATAAAGAGCCTTCTACTCCTGGACATTTTTTGTCAGCAATGTCCAGGGAGAAACTTCAAGCCACTCAGCATATGATGTAACATGATCCCAGTGAGCAGACCCTAATCCTAATGTTATGATGTTTCAAACATAATATATCACAAGTGGCCACATGCAGTTAGCCATGGTTGCCATTAATAATGTCCTCCACTCACAGACTTATTTTTTGATTGTTATATAAGGCTCTTGTGTATACGGCTGGCATTTCGGGGAAGTAATGCTGAATATTTTAAAGATAAAGTTGTCTTGCTTTCCAGAAGCAGTTGAAGCAGCATGTTTTGCTTATGTTCTCTTTAATAGCCGTTTCGACATAAAATAGAGCAGTACACATGAAGCCCCCAATAGACTCATTCAGCACCATGGCAAAACAAACAGCATCAGATGCACCAAGGTTGCATAAGAATTTGAATGGGAGTACACATATTTTTACATGCTGTTTGCTTCTACATTATCACTTGCTGTTGTCTGTGTAGATGTGTGTTCAGCTCTTTTTGAAGGTCATATGTTGCCAGAATAATGGGAGCCATGAATATTTTGATGTTGTGGGAATGTTTGGCTGCTTGTCAAGAGATTCTTTTTCTACTTGAGAAAGTAAATTAACTTATACATGTTGAAGGACATGTAGTCATACATAAAAATACAGATAAAGTGACATTTCAGGCTTTATTTGTTTTGTTTTAATGTATAAGTGTTAGTACCATATAGTATGTTAGTAATGCATTCCTAATTTCAACACACCTGAACCTGAGAGCACCAGAAGTATGTTTATTTTTTAATTATTATTATTATTAATTTGGTAACACTGTATAATAACTTTCATTAATAAGCCATTAACTAATGATTAATAACTGTGAACAAATCAGTAGTTCATGAGAATTTGAACATGAACAAATGTTCATAAATGACAGTTCGTGTAGTTACTAATGATTGTATTTATTTATGCAAATGTTAACAAATCATTAGTAAATTATTAGTAAATCATTTGTTAATGAAATTCTCATGAACTAATGATTTGTTCAGTTATTAATCATTAGTTAATGAGCTATTAATAAAAAGTTATTATAAAGTGTTACTATTAATTTTTGCCAATTTGTATCCCCTTCCCAATGTACTAGTACTACCCAGCCCATCCCATCCACTAGGGGACTCTCCCCATCACTTTGCAATGTCCCGGACTCTAGGAGGGTGAAGACAAACACAAGCCTCCTCTATTGCACGTGATGTGGCCACCGCCTGATACACCATCAATGAGGAGCCAATGCACCTGGAGGAAAGAGCAGGATTTCCATCTCCAAAGGGACCAATCAGTAGACGCCTGAGCCAGCAGACATTGCAATGTGAGAGTGATAGGAAGAGAGAGCAGAATCTACCCACCTAGAGAGAGCACAACCAATTTTTGCTCTCTTGGGCCCCGGCTTTCATGAGAAGTGTCTTACCTGAGATGTTACTCAGTGCTACAAAGTCCGCATTTTGCATTTCATTTGTAAATCAGCTCCTAGAGTCTGGAAAACGAGTGGAGAGACACACAATCCAAGGTGTCTGAAGTCCAGTGTGAAGTTCCTGTGATGGTTTGTGGTGAAATGTCATCTGCTGGTGTTGTTTTAAGTCCAAAGTCAACATCTACCGGGAAATTTTAGAGCACTTCATGCCTCCATCTGCTGACAAGCTTTATAGAGATGCTGAGTTCATTGGTAAGTTGTATTAATCAACTTTCAAACAAAAAAAGCCCTGAAATATGTCAGTTTGCATGTAAAGAATATAAAATAAATGACAGTTTAGCTGTTTGGGGTGATTTTCTATAGTAAGTGACTGGATTATGTCAAAATATGTTGGAATGGTCTTATATGACTTGACTTAAGAAGCTAGAAATCAATGTAAATGGTCCACATAGGCAGGAATACAAGCTCACGTATGTGTGAGTGTGTTTGTACCTCAGCTGATTTTTCTGAATATGTTCGCTGTGTGTGATTCATGTTGGATCCACACAGCCCATAGGGAAACACACAGAGCAAGACAAAGGCAATAGGCCAGGCCTGCAGCCCCTTTCTACTCCCCTATAGAGAGGGATTATGGAGCTTTCCACATGCCCACCGTCACTCTGCAGGGAATTTTCCCCCAGCAAGCCGATTTAATAAGGATCTGTTACAACATATACTTCTGCCCTGGATAGAACAGTGGCTGTTATTTTTACCGTCAAACCCAACTCTGTTGTCCTCCTGCAGGAGAAAGAGGTCTAAGCCCCAGGCGACAGGTCTTGCGGGATGCCCCAAACCGCCCCCTGAGACCCTCTCCCTACCATCTATCACTCCACTATGAACCTACATTTAGCTTCCAGCATGAAATGGATGTACCCGCATGTTTTAACAAGCCACAATCTACTCCTGACACAGACAGCTGCTTCCAATATACAGTTTATGCTTATGTAACGCCCCCAGTTTTATTTATAAAGGTAGTGTGGTTTGCATAAAAAAAGCAGGAGAACATCTCTTGAGGTTTGCAATCACAGCATGTATAAGGTTGTCACTGTAGGATACTGGTCCCTGTGCTGCCATCAGCACACATGGGTGATTGGTGGATCTCTCCTGAGACTTCCTGTGATATATTGCTCAATGAAACGGCACCTCTGGTGCTATTTTACTAAGGAATTGGATTAGTAGTGATGAACTGCAGTCTTTACTACATGTGTCCATCAGTGTAGGGAAATATATGTAGACTGACTACTGGATATTGTATATATAAAGTGTATACAGCCACTTCATTATAACCATCTTCTTATGTCTACACTCATTGTCAATTTTAGCTCAAATAACCATATAGTTGTAGACTGTAGTCCATCTGTCTCTCTGTATAGTTTATTAGCCTCCTTTCAGCCTGTTTTTCAATGATCAGGACCACACAGAGCAGGTATTATTTGTGAAGGATCATTCTCAGCACTGCAGTGACTCTGATGTGGTGGTAGTGTGTTAATGCATTCCACTCTCTTAGACACTTGGTCACTGTTGATGGGATCGTTTTGGTCACTGAACAAAAAACTCTGTATGTGTATGTATATGTAAAGAATACATCTATATTACTTGTGCATGTTTTTGCATTTTGGCATTCATAGCAAATGAAAGGGCTACACTATTGCATTGCACTGTGGCATGTTTGTTTATTTACTGTGTTTACTAGACAGCACAGTCTACATGAATTTGTTGAAGCCACTGGAAGCACATCCCATAGAGCCTCAGTGAAGCCATGTGTCAAATAATCATTTATACCCTTATTGGACAACAGCCTTTTTCAACATCATTTTGCTTCCCACACGAACACCATGCTTCACTGGGAGTGCTGTAAGTGCTGTTTGCATATTAAACTATCTTTCACAGATGTTTTGTTTTATCTGCCTGGACCTTCCTTCTATGTGGTGAAGCTCTCACAGGAACAGGAGCTTGACCAGCTGCCAATATCAACACTGTAATGTTCATGATGTTCAGTTCAATTACTTGAGTCAGTGCACATAGTTAGCTGTAAACTTCCATTTTTTTGGTCTTCTGGCCCTTTAGAAAATAGTCTTTTATATATGGAGTTCAGAGTTTGGTCATATTCCTATATGCTAAAGTAACAGTCAACCATAATGTAGAAAATAGCAGCTGTAATTTAGCAGAGTTTTTAACCTTCTGGAGTTGACTCTCCTGCCGGCTGGTGTATTAATGAATTTCTGAAAAACACTTACATACTTACATAACTGTGAGATTTTATATATATATATATATATATATATATATATATATATATATATATATATATATATATATATCTTGAATTAAAATATATTTTAAAATATTTGGGAGAGGAGCTTAAAAAAGCAGAGACACATTTGTGAGAGTGAGTCAGACAGCTGTGCATATTTTCCCACCAAAATGATGCAATCTGTCATTTACATGATGATGACATTGGTAATTCCAGACATTTCATTGGTGGAACAATTTCTAAAACCTGTAATAACCAGTGTGTAGTCAACACCTCTGCTTATTCAGTTCTGAGCTTAAAAGTCTTGACTAGAAATGTTTAGAATGTATTTATACACAATATATCAGCACATCTGAAGTTTAGAGCAGATTTAATCAAAATATAGATTTATTACACTCTTACTGTTTTGACACTGATGTTGCTGAGTTTTTGCTGAACAAAAGCCTGTGTAACATTTTGGAACAAAATAATTTTAGATGGGTGTAATTTGTAAAAAGTCAAGGCATGTCAGACTACATCAGAGTGTCTGAAAGCCCCTCAGACTCCAGAGGGTTAAAACAGTTTGGCAAACACTGCAAATGTTTATCATATTTCAGAAGACTACCTAGAAACCCAGATATTAATATTGAGTTTGAATTTGAACCAACTTTGCCTCCCCTGTGTCAGCCTTTCCAGAGCTATGGCCCTCCAGTGAGTCTGAGTTTGACACATCTGTTACAGAGTTCTGGGACATATCATGATTGAAATGGAAAAACAATATCTTCTATTCATTTAGCTTATAGAAAAAAATATTTCTCCATGCACAGTTTTGTCCTGTGGAAAATCGTCCTTGTTTGCAGTTTTTTTTTTTTTTAAATCACAACATTCGGGTTCTGTAAAGTGGCACTGACCCCCTTTTCTAAAGTGAAAAATATAAGAAAAAGATCTTTAGCATGTAATGAGGCAACTGGCTCCCTGAAAAAGCTCCTCATCATGACATACAGAAACACGCTTGAGGCAAACAATAACAAAGCTGCCCGGCCTCTCTTGGTGACATTGGTGGAATTAATCATTGAACAACTGAGTCATTGGGATGGAAAGAAAAAAAGAATAACACTGTGAGATGTACTTAGACTGATCTATCTGCATTCACATGAGATGATGGTTTTCTTGACTGTTTCAGATTTGATACTTCTCTCTACAGCTTTTAAACATTTAATGCAAACAGTAATCCATGTATCTACCCCAAAGCCCAGAAATAGGGCAGCTTACACCTTGGCATGTTTTATGACATGCTAGTCCTTTAGGAATTGCAAGTTATTTCACCTGTTAACCCATATCATGTTCCCTGACAAAAGCCTGTAATGTAAATTAATTTTCAGTTTTGGGTAAGCCTCTGGCGGTTCGTCACTTACCTTTTTATCATTTCAAGCTGTTCATTAGAAAAATTGGTTGGTTCTACAACTTTTGGTCAGTAGAGTATTAGGATACAGTGGGGCAAAAAAGTATTTAGTCAGTCACTGAATGTGCAAGTTTTCCTACTTAGAAAGATGAGAGAGGTCTGTAATTTTCAACATAGGTGCACTTCAACTATGAGAGACACAATAAGAAAAAAGTCCAGGAAATCACATTGTAGGATTTTTAAATAATTTATTTGTAGATTATGGTGGAAAATAAGTATTTGGTCAAAAACAAAAGTTCAACTCAATACTTTGTAACATAACCTTTGTTGGCAATGATAGAGGTCAAACGTTTCCTGTAAGTCTTCACCAGGTTTGCACACACTGTAGCTGCTATTTTGGCCCATTCCTCCATGCAGATCTCCTCTACAGCAGTGATGTTTTGGGACTGTCGCTGGGCAACACGGACATTCATCTCCCTCCACAAACTAGGCCACTGCAGGACTTTTACAGAGCCACTCCTTCCTGCACGAGCGATGTGCTTGGGATCATTGTCATGATGGAAGGTTCCATCTTTAATGCTCTCAGTGATGAAAGGAGGTTTTCGATTTAAATCTCTCGGAACATGCCCCAGTTTATTCTTCCATTTGTACGGATCAGTCGTCCTGTCCCCTTTGCAGAAAAACAGTCCCAAAGCATGATGTTTCCACCCCCATGCTTCACAGTAGATCTGGTGTTCTTGAGATGCAACTCAGCATTATTTTTCCTCCAAACATGGCGAGTGGAGTTGGTACTAAAAATCTCTATTTTGGTCTCATCTGACAACCTGACCTTCTCCCATGCCTCCTCTGATCATTATCAAACTTTAAACAGGCCTGGACATGTGCTGGCATGAGCAGGGGACCTTGAATGCCCTGTATGATATTAAACCATGATGCCATATTGTGTTACTAATGGTCCTCTTTGAGACTGTGGTCCCAGCTCTCTTCAGGTCATTGATCAAGTCCTCCTGTATAGTTTGGGGCTGACTCCTGACCTTTCTCAGAATCATCCTTACCCCATGAAGTGAGATCTTGCATGGAGCCCCAGACAGTCATGTTGTGTTTCTTTCACTTTCTAATATTTGTGCCAAGAGTTGTTGACTGTTGATTGAGAGTGTGGACAGGTGTGTTTTATAGACATAACAAGTTCAAACAGGTGCAATTAATACAGGTAAATAGTGCAGAATAGGAGGGCTTCTTAAAGAAGAACTAACAGGTCTGTAAAAGCCAAAATTCTCGCTGGTTGTTTATTGACCAAATACTTATTTTCTACCATAATTTACAAATAAATTCTTTAAAAATCCTACAATGTGATTTCCTGGATTGTTTTTTTTCTCATTTGTCTCTCATAGTTGAAGTGTACCTATGATTGTGATTACAGACCTCTCTCATCTTTCTAAGTAGGAGAACTTGCACAATCAGTGACTGTCTAAATACTTTTTTTGCCCCACTGTATATACTTTATCTCACAATAGTGAGGAAAATGCATTTTTTATCTGAATAAGATACTGTATCATGTATACAAACAGCAAGATGCTATGCTATGCTATATCTGACCAAGTCATTCATAATGACGCATACTACATCTGCCAGTCAATGTATGACTTAATTCTACTGAATGCAGGTGATTGCTGAAGTAATGACATATCCTTTCATTGTTGTTTCAGCACTCTATGTCCTCCCTCCTTGCATATTGCCCATAGATTTGTCCCTAACCTCTCCAGGAAATTGCATTTGCGATGGGCTTATTGAATGGGTTCTGTTTCCTCATACACGGTGAAGAAAAGCATTTCCCTGCTTAAGATTGCATTTTTCTGCGTCCACGAATGAGTTATGTTTGTGTAAAAAGGCCTGGAGTAAAAGGGGAGATATATATTTGCACCAGCCAAACAGCAAGACGCGGTAACCTTGCTTTTGATATGATTTAGCCCACTGCATTCATGAATAAACAAGCTGAGAGGCCTTGTGGACAATTTAATAATATCGCTTCTAATGCCATTGTTATTCAGTGGAGCTATGACGCTAGTTTCATTGTTGCTCCAATATACATTTCCATGTAGTTTATGTTTTCACAAACCTTTTTGTGCACTGTTTAGTACCTCACATCAACTTTTAAGTGCTATATGGACCGAAAAATTATATTGGTCTTGTATTGTATGTAATAAGGAGATTATTGCCATCTTTAGGGCTTTAAAAAGATATTCCATCTTTATCACACTTTAATCTCTTTTTCTTGCAACTCTTGCCATGTGATTTTTCGAGGCCTGAGTGCTAGGTTAAATGCACTGAATAATTTGGTGCCATGCAGAAATGTACGTCCCGCTGGATTGTAGCACACAGCATTGGGATAAAAAAGAAGATAGTAAAGCTTTCAATTTCTCTTCACTTCAGAAACTTTGTTTTCTCATGGTTGTGTGAACCACAAATGAGTGTTTTAATGCATTCTATTGAATATTTAATCCTAAATTTGTCATTTAGCAGATTATCTAGGCTATGAAACAGGGTTCTATGCTATTTGAAGACCTATAAAAGGCACATTACTTCGCTAGAACTCTGTGAACTTGCACAGTACATCAGCTTCTAGTCCTCACATGGTTGTGTGTGAACTATTAGGTAAGATTAAGTCTTTAATGCATTCTTTTGAATATGTCATTATAAATGTATTTTCTTGCTAGTTAGTTATAAGCTCTTTGGAAATCTATTAAATTTGCATTTCTTCTTGAACTCTCAGCACTGCAGTGACACTGATGTGTTGGTGGTGTGTTAGTGTGTAGATGTAAAGTCAGAGACTTTACACTACTTTGGATGGTGAACTATTTTCACTCCAGCAGTGACACTGGGGTGTCTAAAACATCCACAACTTATACCTGCACAGCACACAGTATGACACCACCACCACATCAGTGTCACTGGAGTTCTGAGAATGATCCACCACCCAAAGTATACAGATAAACAGATGGAATACAGTCATAAGCTCACAATATGGTCATATATAACTGATAAAATGGACAATGACTGCAGATAAGTGGTGTTAATTCTAAGGCAGATTGGTGTACATAGCACATTAAAAATAGTTACATTATCTACAACCAGTAAAAGAATAAAATCTGAGGAAACTCTTCACCTCAGATGGTTAGAACATTTTTCCAATAACAGACTATTGACCCCTACGATGCATTAAATGCTCTTTTATGCTTCATATAACCGTGACTCACAGACTGGTCCGTGTATGTTTAAATAAGTTCTCCTTCACAGATTTGAGCACTGAGGCTGGAGTCTGAAAAAGGGCATACCCTGGTGTCAAGACAGTGGCTCGTTACACGCTGGTTGAAGGCCACCATCTTGGTCCTTTCTTCCTTTATGACATGCTCTCCCTTTACCTCATGCTTTGAAGTGTGTGGAGGACCATGTAGGCCTGATCCTGATCAAAGCAGGAAGAGAATAATTTGCCCTCCAGCTCTGGGAGGGATATCTGAACCATCTCCAAAAACACAACAAGGAAAGGTAGGCTTATAGAACCTCAGCCTTTTAATCAGAAGAAGCACAGTTAAGCCTCTGTCAGATCTTGAAAAACTTTTGAAAAATGACCAAAGACATGTCAAAGGCTTTAGTAGCCCACACGTTTAGTCTTCTCACGTGTCAGTGTCAGTGTCATGAACCTCAGCTCTTGTCAGTCATCAGCTCTCCTTCTTTTCTCCCTTTGTTCATGCAAAGCATTATATGAGCAAAATATTCCCTTTTAGACTAATGATCTCGTTTTTTGGCATAAAACCGTTAAATACCCGATATTAAACCATTTATCATGTCCAATTATGAGTTATATTCTGCATTGTAATTAATTTGTCATTTAGTGCACTTATATTGCAACATTACTATTCTATCTGCAACCCTTGCATTACACAAATCGCCTCAGAGCATGAAAAATATCCCAGCATTTATATGCAGCTGGCAGTGGCTATCAAAAAAAAGGGGGTGACTTCAGTTTTCAAAATTCGACTCTATGGTGACCCAGCTAATTGAAGACGATTAAAAGAAGTGTGGATTGTTCCACTGTGCCACCTCTCAGGCAGGTTACTTCATATTTCTGTCCTTTGTCACTGACCATTTTTATGGACAGAATTTCTTGTGGCAGAAGATGTCTGGCTTGGAGGAGAGTGAAGCCAGTTGAGGTGGTTCAGGCACCTAATGCCTCCTGGATGCCTCCCTGGTGAGGTTTTCTGGGCATGTCCAACTGGGAGGAGAACCCAGGGAAGACCCAGGACATGCTGCAGAGAGTTTATTTCTCAGCTGGCCTTGGAATCCTCCCATATGAGCTAGAAGAGGTGGCTGGGGATAGGGAAGTCTGGTCTGCTTTGCTTGCGTTGCTAACCCCGTGAACCAAATACGGATAAACAGACGATGCTGGATAGATGGGTGGGTGGATGGAATTAGTAGCTGACACTGTGATTGTTCCCTTTGGCCATGTGATGAAAATTTACAAGCAATATGTTGTACAAGCTTAGGTCTTATTCAGAAGTGTTGCTGGGTTAGCTCTTGAATGGTTCTAATCATACCTTACTAACAGACATATCATAAGAGTATCACCCATGATACTAATGGTGTGCCACAGGCATCAGTCCTTGGTCCCCTCTTGTTTCCTGTATTGTTTTATGTAGATCAAATCGTCATGTTTCATATTTAATGTGTTTTGTACAGTTTTGCATTGGCATATTGGTAGCCCATAGTTAAATGGAAAATACTTGTACAGTGTGAAAAAGTTCACTGTTGTTTATGGTTTAATTCAAAAAGGCAAACTGCCCTTGTAACATGACATTTTCAAATCTTTTAAAAATGTTGAACAGTTTGGCTTATAGCTCATAAATTTCTGAAATCCAGAATCCCCAATTATTATAATATTTCATTTCTAGTAAATTACTATTCAAACAGTGTCAACATTAAAACCAAACAAAGCAGCAAAAAAGGCTTGAGATATGTCACTTTATGTCTAATGAATGTAAAATATGCAGTTTTCCTTTTTGAATTAAATTATGAAAACAAATTTCACGGTATTCTAATTTCTGGAGATGTACTAGTAATGTGCTTGCATGGAACAGGTTCAGTATTCAGAAGTGATGATGGCAGAATGCGGCTGCTGCTCTAGCAAAACACATGGATCTCTACCGTGACAGTAAACAAGACAATCAGAATGAAATTAAGATCAGAATCACACACTTTATGGCGTCGCAGTGCATCAAGCTTGTCACATTCACTCGGCTGCCGTCAAGGTTTTTTTTTTTTTTTGCAGTGCTTTATCATAACGCGCCAAACAGCCTTAATATACCTGTGACTTATTCTTTACTCGTCAAGTCAGGAAGGTCAGACGATCGAACTCATAGTTTGAAATGACATTGAACAGTCTTGATGTGTAAAAATAACATCGCAAGACAGTACTGTAAATAAGTTTGCCTTCCCACAGCTCAGTAATGCCACCACGTTGCCGCCTCCTGAGGCATCTTGACATGGCGATCGATTTTGGTTGCATGATTTATGAGTGATCCCTGTTTAATTTATTGGCTCATTTGTTAACTCCCATTTGAAGGGTATTTACATAGAAGTGTGGTTGCATATGGAGAAGACTGAGAGAAATTACCCATAGGTGTATGGAATGAAGCTGTCAGGATAGGAGAGGCATCAAGGCCATTTGTATTTGGACTTTGATCTCGCCATCAATACTCCTCTGTGTGTGTGCGGATTACGTGTGTTTGGGAGATGTGAGAGTGATTTGACAGTGGCAGGGAGTGAGCAAACCCTCCACCACACACTCCCCTGCAATGCATGGGTGAAAGGGCTTATATGCAGCAAGATCAAAGTCCTGCTGAGGTTACCGCCTCTCCTCCAACAGCTTCCTCTACGCCTTCCCTCAGTCCTCTTCCCCTACCTCCCCAATCCTTCAGAACGCAAACAGAGACCTGTGATCCTGCTCTGTTCCAGCCAAGCTTTGATTCGCTCAACATTGACTGCTTATTCCTACACACACAGCAAGATGGCTTTGAACCCTGATCTCGTTGAGGGGAAACCATTCAAGCCTTCTTGTGCGGGAGCCGAAAGCCAATAAAAGCTCGTCCTCCAGCTTGCCCCATTTCAGACTGCTTATTGTAACTTGCCTATTATTTACGACCTAGAGATAGAGCTGTGGGTGGAGAGAGATTTGCACAATGTGCAGACAGACAGACAGAGAGAGAGTTTACAGATTACTGACTGTAGCCCTTCAGTTGCAGTTCATCAGTAGATGGAGACCACCACTCATCAGATACACAGACCGATGTTACTCCATTTGCTTCCATTCTATAGAAATGAAGCCAAACTTATAATGATGCCATCTTGACACATTTGGAGCCAGAGTTCTAACTACGCTATTGGCTGGCCAATAATACATAAAATTTACATCTTCAACCTGCTCTTCAGAAGATGAAACTAGCAAAAAAATCCAAGGTGTCACAGATGTTTGAAGACTATAGATGGCTAAAGAACCAACAGATTTTCACTGAAATTTTGTTATTCTTACTTTGTTTTTAACGACATATTCTAATTCATACTTTTATAAGCATTTTATTTACAATTGTATTATTATTAGTGTTGTTATTTATAATAATTATTAATAATAATATATTATTATCTTATCATTTTGAAAGTATCCCAAAACCTGTGTTTTTTTAAAAAGGTTTTTTTTGTCAGGAAAACCTTAAACCTGGCAACCCTGGCTGCAGCCAGTGTCTTCCAACCATGGTCATACAAAATAGAATTTCTGGGGAGGAAAAAAAAAACATGTGCAAGTATTAGCATAGGGATAGCTAACCGATGGAATCAGTCACTGTAGATGGGGTGTTCTGTCATTAATAAACATGGATGTGGGCGGAGTTACTCAACATACTCTAGACTTTTTTTAAACAAAGAACTGTCCATGCTTTATGCAGACATCAATCAGATATTATTTGGGTTGTGAGGACAGCATCACTGACTTCATGCATCAAATTTGGAACTCTATTATTAATTTCAGTGCTCAGTAAATAATGTATTCTGTGTGTAAATTATGCTTTTTATCTGTTTTGTGTATAATTCTGATAATATCCCAACAACCCATTTTAATTATGGGGGGATTTGAAAATTGATAACTTAGTTAATTACTTCCTAAAGAATCTAAATTGAATCAAATATTTACATGAAATGTCAGCCTTCACATATGGCCGAATTTCTTTTAACAGAATTCCAACAGGCCAGGCTAATTAGCATCTTCCAAAGATGCTTTGTATGTTAGATTTATTACACAAACGTTTGCTGCTAGCTGAGCTGGAACATTCAGAAATTATCTGGTTGTGTCTGCTGTGCTACTCTTTAGCCCTGATGTCAATATGCTTTGCAATACGTGTGTACTGAGTTCACCTGGATAATTCATTTCAAACACATCCGTGTACAGAACGCTGTCAGAGACTACCTCCTGCTTGGCAGATGTCCCAAAGGGTCATGTTTAATCTCGAGCTCCAATAAAAATTTTCCATTTCTAACATGCTCGGTGTGTAGTGTATGAACCTGTAGCCCCTGTCTGCCTGCTCTCTTCTGCAGGATTGTTTTTCATCACCTGAGGAACCTATTCATTATTAAACAAGTTGGACATGCTGGACCAGCAGCCAGTGAGATTGAGCTTTATTGGGCTCTGAGTGAGAAGTAAGTGATTATAAGGGAATACTTGTTTTAAGGTGTTTTCTTTAAAGAAAAATTAAAAGGGATACAAATAGACCACATGGGACCATCATCATCATCATCCTCATCAGTATAATGAACATAAAAAATATTGATTTTTGTTGAGTGTTCCTAGCTTTATTGTAGCTTGAATTTCTGCCCCAAATATCTTCATCTTTCTTCACCTCTGACTTGCCAGAGTCAGTACAGTGGCTCTAGAACATCATACCAGTCTAGGCCTAGTACCCTATTATCATCCCCTTTTGGACATCACATCCTTTGTTCATAATGATGGTTTTACACTCTGCTACAACTGACTAGTGTGCTCACTTGTTCATACATGCACTAAACCTGAAGTGAATGCATGTATATCACTGACACATAATGATGCTGGCAAATGCGTACAATCTTCAAACCTTTATTAACACAACAATCCACTTCATACAGGAGTAGTAGGCAGTAGGATGCAGAAAAGCACCAAACATTCATTTTCTGACCAGCAAACCGTATATTATTTATTTGCCTTGCATCAAGCCATCGTCCTTCCAGCCACGCAAAATAGCACATAACCTTTAGCTAGGAGAGCTAGTGAGATGGCTGTGAACAGGATATATGTTTGGTCATAAATAATCCTTAGCTAATGCCTCACCAAACAGACTCTCTCTCTCTCTCTCTCTCTCTCTCTCTTTCTCTCTCACTCTCTTTCTCTCCTGCTTCCCTAACTCAGACGACCAATTTCCCTTGGCATCGATCGGTGGTCAATTCCAGGCGCTGGGAGAGGCAACTCTTACTCCCTATGGATTTTCACGTCAGCCCAATGACTAACTGCAAATAGTCAGTCGCCAATCATGTCCCACTTTTCAGTGTGCCCTCCCTTACTTAGGCCACTGCAGCACAGGTCCTGTAGGATCTGATGCTTTCTTTTACAGTTCTACAGTTAAACTCCCAAGTACCCAAAATGATGATGATGATGATGATGATGATGAGCATTTAATTCAAGGTAAACTGTCATATATTTAATATCAATTTCCTGTAAAATGACATATTTCAAACTTTTTTTGTTTGTTTTAATGTTGATTAATTTACTAAAATTGAAAATGGCACTGTACACATACATATATTATTTAAAATCAATATCTGCTTATTTTACATGTTGGAAAGTATTTGGTTTATCTGTAACAAGTCATCTTAAGTATACTCGTGAATTTCTTTGTTTCCGTTTATTTATTTCAGAGCCACATATTTCCATTTCTTCTGTTTCAGGGGTTCCCAACTTTTTTTTAGCTCACTTAACTCACCACATAACATTCCACAGCCCACGAGAAATTTTAATTGACCTGACCCACTTTATTTTTTCTGCTTCAAAGCTTCATTTGACAAGTTGTCTGTGCACCAAACAGAGCAATAGCTGCTCATTTCTGTTCAAATGCATGTGAGGCCTAGCGCTAGGCGCTCAACACTGTATGTCCTGTTTTGGCTTCTCAGTCGCAGATATCTCTGTGTCCTTGACAAGTACAAAAATATGGTATCACTTGAAGTCCAGTGTTTCTCAGAATTTGTGTTCTGTAGCATGGTAGATTTGGGGAAATCTTAGTGTTCTGAATCAGGGAAAATATTAAGGTAATGGTCCTCTTAAAGACCTTTATAAGGAAATGGGCCTTCAGCTGAATATGAAGAAGACAAAAGTTGTAAGAGAAAATGTTCAAGTGAAGAACAGCTTTAATCTACGATAGTCATTAACAAAAATTTACCCCCGTAGTCAGGAAACATGATGCAGACTGATACTCAGTAGGATGAAGGGACTGGAAAAGATCTTCAAACGTTATGATTTGTCTCTTCAAACAAAGACTAGAACTGTACAGGCTGTGATCCTCTCTGTGGTTCTTTAGCTGGACAATAAAAAAGCAGGACAAGATGAATATCAATGCCTTTGAACTGAAGTTAGGGAAGACATTTGAGAGAATCCTGGACAGCAGTCAATCAATCAATCAATCAATCAATCAATATTGTTAATAATATTAGAATATTATAATACAAGACAAAACACACCTTTGAATTATCCCCCACAACTGCATTGTCAAACTAATCCACTGTAGCAAGAAGAGCAACAGCTGCAGACTCAAGTTATTTATAAATAATTAATGAACGAGGCTGGGTAATTTTCTGGCAATCAACCCAACGTGACCCAGTTTCTGGAAAATAAACAACCAATGTCATTTATTAATAAATTATGCAGATTTAAACAAACAAAAATATTTTTTCTATGTGTACTTTGGCCTGAAAGATGTTAATGAGCCATAAGTGCATCCCCTCAGAAGTAGAGTTGTATTGTTGTGACATCAAGTGAATTTTTGAAGTGAAGCTGGCTAGTGTGAATTTGTATTTTGGCTAAATCCCACACTGTGCTGCTTATAGGTTGTAATGCTGGGTTCTGTGAAGAATTCTTGAATTGATGGTCATGTGTTTTGCCAGGTGAGAAGAAATGTTTTGTATAAACAGTCTATTTAGTAACACTATGTTGTCTTTAAGGTGGTGTAGCTTAGAACAGAGAAAAGTTTGGAGTCTATATTTATTTCCGTGCTCTGTTGTAGTCTTTTTCTTTGATGACGTCAAAAGCCATGAACAAGCCATTAGTGAATTCCTGTGCCAGCCTGGTTACTCTTATCTGAACAAAGCGCCTTTAAACTGTAACAATTACTGCATATATTGAACCGTTTTTAATTTTCCATGATGTGGGTTCATTCATTGTGAGTCTTCAAAGAAGTGAAATTTATTTAATTTCAGATTGTACCATTCTTTCCTCTCATGTGTTATGAGTCATTTCACTTGTTTTTACAATGGAATTATGCCAGTGCCCAACACTGGATGGAAGTAGGTCCATGTGGTATCAATATTAAAGTTTCTGTGTGGATTTTCAAGAAGACCTCTGATCTAAGCATACTTTGTAAGAGTTGACTCATGGCATCATTGCTGAATTCAGGTTTATAAAGTAGTATTTTCTATTGGAGGGTAACCATGGCTGTTTACATGAGCCAGACTTAATCAGAAGTAAAGATAAGAAGTAGAGATAAAGTGAAAGTGACACATTGACCACTGTACCACACTGGGGGCAGTGAGCATAGAGCGATGGGCAGCCCTATCCACAACACCTGGGGAGCAGTTGAGGGTTAGATGCTTTGCTCAATAGCATTTCAGTCATGTTGTATTGGTTTGTGTAGATGTTGTGCCTTCAGTGGCTGTAGAAAATCCACAGTGGACCAGCAGCTGCTTCTACTGAAACACATTTAAAGATGTTGAAGTGTAGAAGGCCTTGCTTTATTCCCCAGAATCCCACCAGCAATTTGTCCAGCATGATTCTCCACATTATGGGCACACATAAATTAATCAGCAGACAAAACAGCAAAACACGCTAGCTGTCTAGACCTTCTCGTTCGGTTGCTTCTGCATCTTTATTTGACAGTACACTATGATACATCATTTATAATAAATGACAGATTTCATAAACAGTTTTTTTTATAAGCAAACATCTGTCTGGCTTTGCCCTTTCAAGTACAGTAACTGATGTAATAATTCGGTTATGATTTACATTTGTACAGCTGGAACTGATGCTAATGGGCAAGGTTAGCCTCAGGCATCAGTGCCTCAAATCTGCATCTTTGTAAGAATCAGAGAAGATTAACGTTTAAAGGGGAGCGCTCAAGCAGCAAAGATTTATATTACTTCCCATACTAACACCTGCACAGCCAATCAGAGCAATGATTAGCCAATATATAACAAGCCATTGAAACTGCATTAACGGTATCCAGATGTTATTGATATGTAAGTCTAAAGGGATGATGCATTTTGTTTATATATTTAATCCTTTGCAAAGATGTACAAGCTGACTCCACACTTGAGTGTGAGAGCAAATGTTACAAATAATGTTTTTTATTTGATCTGCTCCATACATACAGTATCACAGTCATTACATTTCACCATGCTGTTACTTGGCTCTCTCTCTGCTGCCACCACACATACATGGAGTGTACATTTTCCAATTTCCCTGCTGCTCAATTCATGGTGATTTCTCCTTTTTTGCTGTGTTACGTAATTGTCCAAAGCACCAGACTCTTTCAAACAGCATTACATAAAGAGCCACCAAGTGAGCGGAATGAAAAACACCAATCTAAGCACACACATGCATTCTGTCCAGCTACATTTGAACAAAAGACTGCTGTTCCTATTCAAGTCTCTTTGAGATTAAGGCTGTATCACCTGAAATCATCGTACATTATGGCTCTGACTCAACACTAGATTGAAGTGAAAGCAGCTGATAGAAACAGCATGGAGCAGAACATAAGGCTCTAGTCAACTGCCTGCTTTTAATCACATCTTGATTAAAAGTTGATGATGGCATTCAGTAGCTGATTGATTACTTGATTAATCCAGCAAATCTCTATAGACTCTAGTTTATTTATCCAGCAGACCAATGTTGATTTCTGCCATTCTTTGTCTGTCTGTTATTGGTATTCATTGATAGTTGTAGATTGAATGTGGGTAGACTTTATTTGCATATTATTTGCTATTTTTTCTTATGCATTTGTTGGTTTGTTTGCTTATAGTTAAACAACATTGACACAAAAAATATGCTGTGCCTTTTTCATTTTTTTTTGCAAAGAAACAGGACAGTCTGGTCAAACACACTTGATTGACGAAGTAGGTAAACAGGAACACCACAGACTGACTCAGTCAATAAGCAAAACTGACAGATATAACTAAATAAACCTAAATACCAAAGACACTTAACAACTTGCAGTGCAGAGACATGCATGTTAAAACCCTTCCAGTGTGATGTTTCCTGCTTCAACTTAGCATTTCTGACTTTATTTGACATTTTTACATATATTAATTCATGACTAAATTCTGTACTACCTATTATCCATTTGTTATTCTATTATGAATTCATTCTTTGATCTCTGTTACAATGAATACGGGTGTGCCACAAGGCTGCATGCTGAGCCCTCTTATGTACACCCTGCTCATCCATGACTGTATTACTGTTTATAGCTCTAACTTTGTAATCAAGTACAGGGATGACTGCATGATTTTATTTGACAACCTGGGTTTTTTTTCCTAAAAGCTCCGAAGTTTAGAGTTCATTTTCTATGCAAAAGAAAGTCTAAATAAAGGTTGTTTTTTTACCAAAATGCACTGGTTTCATATTTTATATATAAATAAATGACCTTATAAATGTAAATAATTCTACATTACTTTTTTCCATTAAAAGTCAGAAGATAATAATGACAAATTTACATTTATTGCAAAAATGATAAAATTGTTCATTTGGTAAAGTTATATAAGAAAATTAAAAAAGCCTTTTTAAAAAGTTTGTCTCAGTATTATATGATCTGTACCTGTCATGTGACCTTTCCTCAGGAAAGAAAACATTGTCATGTTTGTTTGTTTTTTTTTCTTCCTAAATATTTGGTAAAAATGGCCAGGGGTGAGTGGACTGAGTAATGGTCAGCATTGTTAATGTGATTTTAATACAAGCTGTTGAATAAAATGATGTAAAGTTTATGTAAATGCAGCTCTGAAGATAACATGTAAGCTAGCTTAAGGCTTAAATGTGGTGTATAGGCCCAGAATGTTAAAATGTCAGCCACGCTTAGCAGGCCTGAAGGTATGTCTCTGTGTTGTTTGATTTGATGTGCTGTTTGTGCAGAATTTAATCATTTTATTTGTTAAAATTTGATGTCTTAAGATGTTATGAGTAATAAAATAATAAAATTCATTAAAGATAAAAGTTGCATCTTCCTCTTTGGATTTAAATGAGCTTTGATATCTGAAGTCAAATGGAGAATTGAGTGCACTGGAGAGTGTTTTCTCCTGTGGGTTGTTGGCACGAGTGCTGCACTTGAGAGTCTATTTTGTCTTTCTTTGTGAGTAGTAGAGCATTGATTGAGGTCATTGATTCTACTCTATTTATTGACTGAGTGTGTGATCTCTTCTAACCATTAGCCAAGCGTCTCTGACCTGGTCTCAAAAAATACCCAAAAGACAAACTCACCCATCATTTTTAAGGCTTTGTATGTTTTAATTATGTCAGGTTTGCAGTTTTAAGTGCTGTGCTATTAAATATTTTGTCGTTTTCCTACGTTTTATCTGCTGTTCCTCAAATTGAAGTTCCTCAGCACTTTACACAGTGTAGTCATTCTCCACATAGCCAGCTATGAGAGTGACTTCAGGTTATAAAAAGGGCAGAAAAGCCAACTGCAGGTCAACCTTAGAGCAAAGTACTCAGGCTTAAAACTCCCCTGAACGGTGAGCTTTTGGCATTTCACCAGTGGCACCTAATAACTCTGCAGAAAAAAAGAACTTTCTCTGTCTCCTGGTGAAGATAAGGGGCCTGTGTGAAGCTGGTGCTTTCTGGATTGAGACAGTGCTGCAGTGCTTGGCCAAGCTTTGGCATTAGAAAAATAGAAGAATAAGGCCCCGCTTGCAGTTTCTGGAGAAAGAATATGTCTTACAAACTGTATGCTTTCTAGTGGCAAGCTCATGCTGAAATAAGCCACTCAGCTCAGAGCAGGGCTTACAGTAAAGGTCATCTAGAATGTCTCTGTATGAGCTGCGAAAATACTGTAAATTCTATGGAAAGTGGGTTTACCCCACCAGCAATATGTTCACTTTATTACTATATATGTATATATATATATATATATATATATATATATATACATACAGGGACGGACTTAACCAACACGCAAACCACGCAATTGCTTGGGGCCCCAGAGATCAGGGGGCCCCCTGCTGGCCAAAAGAAGTTGGCAAAAAATAATAAAGTTTTGGGTCTCTGCAGACTTTTCCATCCAAACGCTATATTCAGTGCATTTTTTAAGTTGGCCCACAGTCCGTGTTGTTAAGATATTGGATGTTTCTGCCCGTGTCATGTCAGCTAGACGTATTTTAATATCAGAGGTTTCATATTGTCGTGTTTTTAACTATTATTATCAGCCGCACTGTACCGCTAGCCGTGTAGCTTTAGCCTCGTGCTGATATGGAGTCTGCTAACCTAGCCGTACAGGAGCTGCTTCTCTGGCTGGCAGAAGCTCGCTCTTTTGCTGCGTGCAGGGTGGAGGTGTGGGAATAAATGCACACGAGAAGGTAGACTTCACTTTAACTCTTTAGTTGGTACTTCAGTCAATATTACAATGCTGCAGACTGCCTAACTCCAGCACCAGAACTATATAGAGAGTTCAATTCTGGGACCGTGCAGTCTAATACAATAACTACTCTGCAAACGCATAAGCGTGCGTATATAAACAGGATGCTGAACTGATTGGCTGAGCTGTACGTCACTCTGAATATCACCGTTACAGTATTAAAACATTAACATTTGAATGTGTCTGTGTGTGCGTCTGCCAGTCTGTGATAAGCCATCTATTTACATGCCTCCAAGTGTAACTATTGTCAAAATAATTCAGAATTTCTGCTTATTTTTACTCAAAAATGAGGTATAATTTTATGTAAATTAGGTCTATTGACCACCGTTTGCGTTTGACAGTTTATTAATATTTAATCATTTATTAGGATTTTATTAATGATTAATATGAATTTTATTATTTTATTATTAACAATGACTAATAATAATAATTAATATTAAATAGTAATAAAATATTATTAATATTAATATTATTAATAATAATGTTTAAGTAAAGTATTCATATTTATTAATAATAATTTATGTTCAAGCCCGCACCGCACCATACCATACCTATAACTATAAAAAGGAATTTGTTTGATCAGGGCCCCCAGACATAACATTGCTTGGGGCCCCAGAACTTCAAAATCCGCTCCTGTATATATATACACATACACATTACACTTATATAGCGCCTTTCTAAACACCCAAAGATGCTTTACAATCAACACACTTCATATACACACACTCCGGTGTGAAGCAGCAGTCAGTCGCGCACAGCGTACTCTCAACCGGAAGCGACCGTCCACCTGGAGGACCATTAAGTGATGGAGGACTGCATTGAGCACTAGGGGGATCACCCAGAACAGAGTGCCAACCATATCTAGGCATACATACATACACAGACATACACATTCATACACACTAGGGTAATTTTAGAGTAGTCAATTCACCTGATCTCCATGTTTTTGACTGTGGGAGGAAACCGGAGACCCCGGAGGAAAGCCACGCAGACACGGGGAGAACATGGAAACTCCGCTCAGATGCGGACTCGACCCCAAAACCTCAGCACTGAGATGACCGGGGCCATGTATTGCGAGATTTTGGGGAACAAGCTCCTTCCCTCAGTTAGAGCATTGAAGATGGGTCGTGGCTGGGTCTTCCAACCTGACAATGACCCAAAGCACACAGCCAGGATAACCACGGAGTGGCTCTGTAAGAAGCATATCAAGGTTCTGGAGTGGCCTAGCCAGTCTCCAGACC
>BRDA01079560.1:0-18305 GCA_036984385.1 Crenuchus spilurus
TCTCATTGTGAAGTTTTGAAGCCTAAAAAAATTGCCATATTGGTTGTGCATTAGATGAAAATTGCGACTACAGCATTTGCAATACAGACAGAAGTCGAGGCAGCCTTGCCGCTTCAACCCCGATGATCCTTTTGAGTGTCTGTTAGTACAACTTACTACTGAACAAGACATTACTTGTCTTAA
Organism: Crenuchus spilurus; assembly: GCA_036984385.1. Lineage (NCBI taxonomy): Eukaryota > Metazoa > Chordata > Actinopteri > Characiformes > Crenuchidae > Crenuchus > Crenuchus spilurus. Next base: position 184 of record BRDA01079560.1, read on the forward strand.
AAATGTCAAAGTGAAGATTAAATCTTATTAACAGAGTCACAGAATGTAAAACAAGCCAAGCTGTATTTCTAGCACTAGCTGCTCTGATGATTCACAGGAAAAATGTCTGCATATCCTCGACTGTCAAAATGTCAATCAACTCAACCAAGCTGTTAATAATATTGTCAATACACTCCTATAAATATCTCCAAATAACTTTTATAAAACATATTTATGAAAAAGAAAAACTGGGGATTAATTAGTAGGTACATGTCATGTCACACGCCGTCATCGCTTGGCGATGGTAGGCTGCACAGACGAGTCACTTCTCTCCAATGCCATCTGTCTCTGGTTGCTTGTAGCAGGCTAGCACCTGATAATCCAGTCCATGTCTTGATGTTATCCATCCAGGTTATTCTTGGTCTTCCACGTCTTCGGACTCCCTCCACAAGTCCAGTCATAACACTTCCTTTAATGCTCTCATGTGCTGCCTCATCACATGACCGAAGTAACGTAACTTGCGGGATTTAACGTGCATCAGTAACTCCTTTTGAGTTCTAGCCATCTCATATACTTGCTCAGTGGTCATCATCTTCATCCATGAGATCTTCAGCAACTTCCTGATGCACTTGTTCTCAAAAGCCTGAATACGTCTTTCTTCCTCTTTCTTCAGTGTCCAGGCTTCATATCCATATGTAGCTACTGGCCAGACCAAGGCTTTCATCAGTCTTAGTTTGGTGTTGGTGCTAATTGACTTGCTTTTCCACATCTTTGTCAATTTGACCATCACCAACATGCCCATGGCCATTCTTGTCTTCACTTCACTGGCACAGTCTGCAGTTTTTGTTACTCTGCATCCCAAATATGTGAAAGAGTCTACTTGTTCCAGAAGTCTTCCTTCGACTGTGATCTTCAGTATATCTTCAGTGTTCATCATCAGATTTGTTTTAGCTGCATTGATCTGCATGTTATATTCCTTTGCAGCCTTCTCAGTGCGACTCACCAGCTCTTCTAGTTGTTCTTTTGTTGTGGCCAATAAGACAATGTCATCTGCATATCTGAGATTGTTAATAGTCCTTCCACCAATCCTGAAACCTCCCATAAATCCCTGTAGTGCTTTCCTCATCACTTGTTCTATAAGGCTCAAAGAAAACTCATTTCAAAGCTTGTTGTGACTCCCATTCAATAAAATGGCTGTAGGCAGGTTTTAAAATGCAACTATTGCAACCAGCCACTAGTGGGCACCAGAGACATTCTGGCCTCACTTCTCTGGCCTCACTTCTCTGGCCTCACTTCTCTGCTGCTTTAATGTCCAGTTTATGACAGGCATGTCCAAAGTCTGGCCCGCAAGGAATTTTAGAAATGAAATTAAAAGAGCCTATTGGTTATTAAACAGGTTGTTAAAAAAATCACGTAAAACCAGTCTAAAACATTCCACATCTCCTTTTTCCCCCTAACACAAAATGTTGTTGCTATTACACCTACATTACTGTTCTTGAGCTTTTGGGTAGACATAGTGGCTCCAAAGAAATGAAAAATAGATGGTGAATGCAGTACATTTTCAAAGCTGGTGGAGTGGTTGTTTTTGAACAACTTTAAAAATGTACCATGACCACCAAAAAAAACTCTTAAACTACTCCAGTAAGGCTATGAGTCTGTGGCCCATGACTGCACATATTTTTTCTCCTTATGGCCCCCAACAAGAACAGTTTGGACACCCCTGTTCTATGGGGTCAATATAGATATCGCTCAGAAACAATATTCAAACTTGATTGCTTGAGCAATACATTTTTTAACACTGCCGTGTACCATAAATACCTACCGTTATCTATCAAATTCTAATTGAGATACAATAGAATGGTCTATTAGTCTGCTCTGAATAGAGCTCACAATGGCTGAGCTCATTAGCTGATGAGATAGAGCACTGTAGTCTGTTTGAACAATGAGGACTGCAGTATGACAGGATCAGGGGTGATGATCTTTGTGGACCTGAAAGTTAAATAGTCTAAAGTCATTGAACATGATGTGTGCAACAAAATGTCCCTCTAATATACATTTTTTGGTTATGGGATACACCTCTATAGTAGATTTACATTATGTACTTTAAGAACAGGGAAACTGGTCTATGTGTTTTGCAAATGTAGTAAAGATCTTATCCTTTCCTCATTATCTCATGGTGAATGAGCTAGCATTTGTCCTTTAATTAGTCATGCAGGCCTGTGAAGTTCACAAGTTCACACCACAGAGTGCAAAATTAGAGATTATAATTTGAAGAGTGAATGAGGAAGCCATGCACACACACACACACACACACACACACACACCAACCGTTCTGGCTTTTACAACAAAGCAATTCAGTCTTTTTTAACGCAAGCAAAGGTCCTCTAGATCTCTCAATATGTTTATATTTCAGACAAAGCAGTCTGCTTTAAAAAACCATTAAAACATTCTCATTACACAACATTTACCACTTCCATTTCAACTTCTTGAGAATATCACTTAGCAGTAGCTTCTGAGCCATGTCACCTCCTCAAACCTTTAAGTCTTTAATTTGGAGGCATCATGTTCTTTTGATAGAGTCCCACAAGTGAAATACACCCCAAATTAGAAAAAAGATGGGACAGTATGGAAAATGCAACAAAAACGGCAATGTTTCTTACATTTACTTTGTCTTTTATTTAATTTCAGACAGTTCGAACCCAAGACATTTCATTTTTTTCTGGCCAACTTTATTTTATTTATTAATATACATCTATGTCTTTATTTCAAGCCTCAAACACATTCCAAAGAAATTGGGAAATGTATGACTGATGATTAGGTAAAAAGCTTAATATTGTGATTTCAAACAAGTGATGACAACAGGTGATAGTAATCATGATTTGGTACAAAAACAGTATCTCTGAAAGTCTTTGAGGGACAAAGATGGGCAGAAAATGTTACATTTGTCAACAATGTGAGAGTAAATTATATAAATGTTTGAAAACAATGTTCCTCAAAGAAAGATTGGAAGGGATTGGCGTATTTCTCTATAGTGCAAAATATCATTAAAAAGCTCAAGGAATCTGAAGGAATTTCAGGGCATAAAGGGCAAGGACACAAGTCTAAACTGAACACCTGTGTATCATCAATAGCTGATATAACCACATGGTTACTTTGGCAAATCTTTGTCAAGCTCTATAAAACATAATTACAGTACATTCATAAATGCCACTTTAAATTGTACTGTGCAAAATGTGTGGAAATGTGTACTGTGGTCAGATCAATTAGCATTCCCGACTGTTATTGGATGCAGTGTGTTCAATATCAAAGACTAAAAGACAATCCAGACTTTTATCAGCAACAAGTCCAAAAGCCAGGGTCTGTCATGTTATGGGGCTTTGTCAGTGCTTTTGTCAAAGCTCATTTGCACTCTGAAAAGTACACTGAGATTTTAGAGCAACATATGCTGCCTTATAGACCATTTATTTTCCAGGGACATCCATACATTTTTCATCAAGATAATACAAAAGCACACGCTCCACTCATTACAAAGCCATGACTGTGGAAGAAAAGGTTGGGTACTGGACTGCCTTACCTGCACTCTTGACCTGTCCCTAATAGCGAATGTGTGGAGAAAGTTATAACAGCAATTCCATACTGTTGTACACAATACATTTACAAGACGAATTAGATAAAATTACACCTAAAACACTTCATCACTTGGTATATTTGGTGCCAAAACATATTTTAAGTGTAGTGAGAAGGAATGATAACATGAAGATTGTAAATCTTTACTGTCCCAACTATTTTTGGAATGCTTAAATGGTTCATTGCATTAATAGATAATATATATATATATATATATATATATATATATATATATATATATATATTGAAAATGTTTATATATATGTCCACAACGTCCACACTTAAACTAAAAAATACCACCGTGGTAGTGTAAAAAATATGGTTCTATCGTGATAATTTTACCATGGTGCATTTTTATTGTATTATCATGGTGCATTTTTGTAGAGTTCAATGGTAAAACTCTAAAAATGTACCATGCTAAAACCATCATGATAGAAGTGGTACTTTTTATTATTCCCCTCTCTGCATTTAACCCATTTGGAGTGAATCAATCAATCAATCAATCTATTAATTACTTAATCAATCAATTAGCCTTTATTTTCACTCAGAAATACATTGAGAGTGACCCTCAATTTCAGTGTAGCTGACTATTTAGAGCATAAAGGGATTAAAAGAGAAATTAAAAATGTAACTAATCATCTTAAATGACAATACAAAGTGACAATAGAATCAAACAAGATAAATGAAACTAAATTAAATTAAAATAACAATTAAGATTTAATTTTAAAAGATGAAAATAAAACAAAGCCAAGATAATATACCAAATAATAAGTGTTTAAAAAGTAAACAAAAAGTTAAAATAGATAAGTGAAAAAATTGTAAAAAAAAAAAAAAAAAAAAAAAGGAATGCAAATTCACATCCAAACACTATCAGATGAGTGTCTTCTCTGAACTAATTAACCTGTTGAAACTGGGTTGTTAGCTGGTAGGCCATTAGGAGTGGCCTTTCACCCAACATAGTACACCTAATATGTAACTGCTATTCAAATATATCAGTCATGAATATGCACTGACACAGTTCCTCAAACTTTTCATTGTACCACTGTTGCTGGGGGAAGAGAGACATGGGGCGGGAACTTGTGACTCACTAACTTCCTTACTGAGTGCATGGAGCTGGAGGAGCAGATCACTCTCCTTTTGGGCAGAAAATACAGCAGCTCACTTCTGTCTGCTACGGCCAGGAAACAAGGACCAGGACTAGGCACTGAAAGACAATCACTGCTTCTTGTGAATATCAGAGACCACAAAGAGAAGATCAGCTACTTGTGCAGGTAAGCCTTTGACTTTTCTCTCCTCTCAGATCTTTAAATCAGTTTAGCTCTGCTCACCGTCGGAGGAGATTACTGACAGCCCATTTATTCTGTTCATCTCTGGGTGCCCATCTGGAGCTTACACCTCTAGAAACCTTAGTGGGGGATGTTGTAGTCAATAAATAATAACACTGTAATCTCTTTTACTGACACAAATCTTCTTTTTCACATTGGAAACATTTGATTTTCAACTTAAACTGAGAAAACACAACTTCAGCACCTGCTGAAAGCAGTACTTAACCCATGAATGACCACATGTTTAATTTGACATTTTCTGTCTTCATTTAGAATTTCTATGGTTGAAGTTTTTTTTTTTTAAACAAGTTTGTCTTTTGAATCATGTGGATGTATTGATAATATACAGTAGTGTATTCAAAGGTAAAATTATAAATATATATTTCTATATCTCTCTATCTCTCTATCTATATATAATATATATATATATTTATTTTTTTTATTATTATTTTTGGAAATTATTTTTTAAAGTGCAGCAAAAAATACTTTCATGTATTTATAAATATAAACTGTAATTCATGAATTTGAAAAATGAGAAAATTTACATGAGAATAAAAAAAAAACATGGTTTGCGCCATAGGCCTGACTCCATCTTTAATCGTGTTCTGTTCATATTTTTACTCTTATATATGAACTATTTATCAAAATTCATTGTTTAAGGATGACTTGAATATTTCTGAGTTGTGTCAGATGATGGTCCGAGTTACAACTTGACTGTGTTCTCCATGAGAACAGCACATTCTATGATGCAACGTTTCTCCACCCCATTAAACCAAAACTATTTAAAAGCCTCATAAAAAGAAAATAGAACCAATACCAAAATGTTCAAGACACACCTGGAACTGAACCAGCACGTCATAATGACTCTCTTATGAGTCATGAATATCAGTACCCTGCCCCTTAGTCAGTAGCACGCAGAACTGATAGTACTAGCGAATGATTGGCCAGTACTAATGATTTCACTCTCAGTGATTGTACACAGAACCGTAAAGAGCTGAATGATGAAAAAAAGTGTGCAGAGCATAACAGCAAAGGGAATGCTTAAGAGCTGCAATGGCTCATCAATGGCTGTAGACTAACTGGAGATGGAAGCACAGGAAGAACAAGTGTGACCTTCCTGCTTGTTTTGTTTAAACTTTTGCACAAAGGCAACTGCTCAGGGACATCCTGTGAACATCACACTGCTTTATCTTACCAACCGTGAACACATTTAAAGGGCAGTGTTACTGGTTTGTGGTTGCGACTCCTCTTAAGAGGTGATTTTAAATGTATTCAGTGACAAATCGTAAGACAGATTACATTCCTGTCCATTGCCAACTTCATTCCAGTCTGGAAAGAGCTCCTGTAAATCATCCCTTTGAAACTGACTCAAGTTCTAACCCTCTCTTACATACGTGGCACAAAATGAGCCGTCAGTGAATTTCACACAGCATGACTGGTCTCGCTGTGGATGGAAAGCTTTGTTCCAGAATAGCTTTTCTCAACGTTTGTTTGGGGTGTTGAGCTTGGAGAGCCTTATTTCACCTCCCTTATTGAGTTTTCAGCAGAAGACTTGAAGAATAGCGGATTGTGAGCTAGCAGTGTTTGTAGACAGTGTACACATGATTGGTTTGTAGGTACTTTTTATTGTTATCTGTGTATTTAACCCACATAAAGTGAATATAAATGTACATTAGTGAGCACAGCACACACTCAAAGCAGTGAGCACCCATCTGCTGCATTGCCTGGGTAGCAGTTGTGGGTTAGGTACCTTGTTCAAGTGCAACTGCTGCAGCTGTGTTTTTTCTTGATCTTTCTCTACCAAGACAGTGATCAGGATAAGAATGTTTCTACATGCAGTGTTCAAAGGTTTCCCTAAACCCAGGACTGAACGGCAGTCTATTGCTGGGCACACATACACACACACGTACCCACTTAACCTGATCTCCATATATTTGGACTGTGGGAATAGTCCAGAGGAAACCCCCGTACACACAGGGAGAACATGGAAGTAGTCCATGGTAGCAGTTACAGTACCACATCAAAAAATGAGAATATCAAGAAAAAAAGTTATTTTCTTGTTCATAATTCAGATCAAAAAGGGAAACTGTCAGGCCACGAGTGGCTCAGCAGGCTAAGACGCTGACACTATGACCAGAGGATTGTGAGTTCGAATCCCGGTCATGCTGTTTGCCATCAACAGCCGGAGCTCAAGAGAGCAAAAATTGGTTGTCCCCTATTACTTTCACATTGCAATGTCCGCTGGCTCAGGTGTCTACTGATTGGTCCATTCAGAGCTGGGAATCCTGCGCTTTCCTCCGAGCGCATTAGGCTCCCCAGTGATGGTGTATCAGCGGTAGTTTGAAAAGAGGTGGTGGCTGCATCACACGCACTGGAGGAGGCTTGTGCTTGTCTTCACCCTCCTAGAGCCAATGACATTACAAAAGTGATGGCGAGAGTCCTAACGGAGGGGATGGGCTAATTGGCTACTATTACATTGGGAAGGGGAGAACCTTGGCAAAAACGTATATAGTTATAAGTATAGTTATATACTTATATAGAAATAAAAGTATTTAAAAAAGGGTAAACTGTCATATTTTAAATTCATTACACACAATGACATATTTCAAGCCTTTTTGTTTTAACATTGATCAGTATGGCTTTTGGGTCATGAAATTAGAATATTTCATTTGGAGTTACTATTGGAATTAACTTTTGGAATTAAAAAATGAACAAAAAATGAACTTTTTCACCATATCCCAGTTTTTGGAAATTCATTAGTACATGTAGTAAATGACGGTTCCCCATTACTACATTAATAACATTATAATGTAAAGAAGCAGTGGTATAAATAGATGTTTATCAGTTCATACAGTGACTTCCATTGAACTGTGTTAATGTCTCTTAGTCACAACAGGGCTCATGTAGGGTGGCAGCGAGTTTAATGAGCTCTTATTTTAATGTTGGACACTTTGCTTTCTCTGTACTTCAGTAATGAGTCAAAAAACTCTATAAAATCTCCATCCCACCATCCCCCATGTAATTTTACTGTCTGGTATCCGAGTCCTGACTGAAGTTGAGGGAAGCTGAAAATGCATTTGTTTGCATTCTCTCTCTCTCTCTTTCTCTCTCTCGTACAGTGTCAAGGCTGCGAGACTCCGGTGAGCCTTGACTATGGTCACATTCTTTCAGAGCAGCATGTTTTTCTAAGGTTAGCCTCTCTCAGACTGAACCTCTGCCATCTGTAGTGTGACTGGGCAGAGTTATACAGCCTTTTTCCTTTTGAGTTTCTATTTTTAATATTATTCTTTCCTCCAATTTCTCAGAATCTGTGAGTCTAGCCTTGGCAGGTGGTGAGGAGTAAAGTTTCACGGCTCTGTCAGTATCTCTTTATGTCTCTGACCGAGATGCCAAGCACTTAAACATGTTACTGGTTGAAGGTCTGTTTACCTGCTGCCTGGTTGTCCTTTCTTTGTAAATTGCCAAATCAAAGCAAATCCCAACCTGTTATGAGACATGGTCCAGAATTGAAATATGTTCAGAGGTAGTTTTAAATGGCACCACTAAAATGACTAATGTGTGTTTGCTCGCCAGCCACTTACCTTTGTAATACAGTTTGGCCTATTAAAATTTCTCAAGTGCACTGATTGCATTGGTTGAAAAGCCTGTCTGTGTTTTACCTGAATCAGCTCAGTTTTACCAAACCTATACTATTCAAATTTACACTAACTTTCAACACTTTCTAAAACAAATAAATCACCGTAATTTAACACTGAAGACTTCTGTATGGATTACTTTTTAAGTAGGTAAACTAAAAATATAGAAATGCTCGTTTATAGCCAGAATATTGATTTGGTATTAGTATTACAGTCAAATTTCTTGTATTATGACAAGTCTAATGTACTGTATACACAGTCATAAGAATATTATGATCACCTACTTAACAGTGATGGGTTAGAGTGTTCACGTTCCGGTTCATTATAGAGGATAACTGGTCCACTGTGGTGCGTCGATTGCTATGTACAACTCACCAGAGTCGTTGGCATTATTGTCCTTTCTCTTTACACCTTCACTACAGCAGCTCTACAACCTCCCACAAAGTTGGTGGCTTCTGAGATGCTACCACCCTTCACCTGGAATTATCAGCCCTTTTGTGCCTCAGTCACATCACATCCTTTGCCCATGATGATGGTTTTACACTCTGCTACAACTGACTGGTGTGCTCGCTTATTTATTTACATGCAGCAAACCCCATCAGATGGCATCTGTGATGTCCTGGGCCAAGTCTGTGTGTGTGTGTGCTATCATCAGTGCATTCAACGAGTGCACCTCGGCAGAGAATGCAGCATGCCTTAAACTGTCTAGATCTACATAAATACATTTTTGAAATCTTTTGTAGTCCACCGCCTCATTTCCTCAGCCATATCCCCCTTCGCTTGGCTGAAACAGGGGGGCACGTGTCTGGTGCTTGAGGGTCTGGTGCGAATGTGAATGGTGGGAAGTGACCTCAGGTTTCCTGCGTGGGTCTCCAGGTGCTGCGCCGCTGCTCCGAGCGGCTGTTGGCTTCCTCCCCGGCTGCGGGAGAATGAATGGCTGAAATCAGATCCTTTTCAACACGGCCCCCCTGGGAGGCAATGTGCTGCTCAGTCTCAGTCACTGCTCTCCTGTTTGTTTATCCTTTCCCTGTCTTCCTCTAGCATGCCTTCGTCTCCACATGGACGTTGGCCCCTTGTGAGCTGTGTCACTTCCCTTCTAGTTTAAGTTAGTTCTTTTGTTTTCGACCAAAATCACGGCTGTTGCACTCATTTATTTAGACATGTCTGTCAAACATAGCTTGGAGAGCTCTAAACTGTGAGATTATGTGATGCTTATGTGATTTTAATGTAAATTCTTGCTCCGTTTTTAATACCATATTGAAATCATTACACTATAATAAATATACTCTTGGGACCAGCCTTTGACCCACATTAAAAAAAATAGGCCAGGTACCACCCTCGCCAGTTGTGCCTCGTGCGACAGTTGACTTTTGTTGAAGTGAGTATTGCAGACAGTGACCACATGTCTGTATCACAAGCAGCAGCTGTTAAAGCACAAACGTTACATCCTCCGATATCCCCTTCAGCCAGCCACGGCATCCGTCCAGTTCCTGACTCACCCCACTGCTTGTGTCTTGAGTGGAGCTGTAAGACATGCAGTCACACAGTGAGACACATTTTGTCTGCTGCTCTCTTAGCTCACATGGCCGACTGGCTTTCCTGAGCAAAAAGAAGACTCAGTGATACATTACTGTTAGGGAGACAGGCTTGAGCATGCGTGCATAATGATCCTGACGTTGCCTACAGTGCCGGGATGCCCTGCCGGCCCTGACTTGTAACACTCACTAAAGATTTGCTCAGTTGGCATTCTCAGTTGGCAGTCACTACTGTTAAAGCAGACTGTAAAATTTCCCTCGAGTCTCATGGAGGAATAAATGTGGGTGACTGTCGAGTGTGCTATAAAAATGTGGTCCAAAGCAAATAATAACTGAGGTTTAAAGGAGTTAGAAAACCATGGAGACTGATCCAGTACAGATTACAACTGGATTATTGCACTATTGATAATGTGTTAAACTGAAAGAAAACTGTGAATAGTAGTAAGGTAGGGTGACCACACGTCCTCTTTTATATGGACATGTCCCCTTTTTGATACTTAAAAAAACATGTCCGGGCAGAATTTCACAAACGTCCGGGATTTAGTTTTACTCGAGAAGCGTTTTGTTCACAAACTAGTCTCACCCTCGCCCTATTCCATTTGGTTCGATTAAGTGAGATATTAGGCTATATTAAATGGAGATCCAGCTGAAAGCCAAGCCAGTTTCCCTTTAGGCTGCCACAAGCTCATCGATTGGCTCTGCAGTTTCTTGCTAACGTGTGATTGGCCGTTGCCGTTGTCACTCCCTCAAATGGAGTCTTGACTGCAATTTGGCCTGCAGTCCGTTAACGTGTTGAGCGTTTGTTTTGCCTGTGTCACGTCAGCGAGACGTATTTTAATATCAGCGGTTTCATATTAAAATTCATTAATATTTACATTTGAGTGTGTCTGTGTGCGTGTCTACCAGTCTGTGATAAGCCATCTATTTACATGCCTCCAAGTGTAACTATTATCAAAATAATTCTGATTTTCTGCTTATTTTTACTCAAAAATGAGGTATAATTCTGTGTAAATAAGATCTATTGACCATACAGTCCAAACACATGTGTAACATTGGTGATAATGAGCTGAAGTGAAGTTGACTGAAAAGGATTGGGTGATAATTTTATGCTACATGCTTTTAACAGTTTATTATTTATAAATAATATGTAATAATGTATTAATATTTCATTAATGATTAATATTTTTTGAAAGTAATTAATAAATATTACTTTATTATTCACAATAACATTTAATAGTTATTATTAGTATATTATTAATAGTAACTAGTAATTATCAAATATAAATCATAATTTGTCAATATTTATTAATAATTAATAATAATAAAATTTGTTTTCAAGCACAAAATATAATGTATTTGAACATGTACATTTTTCATCACCTCAGATCTGGTCACCCTAAGTAAGGCATCTGATATGTGTGAATCATTCTCAGAAATACAGTTACAGAACTGATGGTGGTGTGTTAGTGTATGTTCTGGTATGAGTGGATCAAACACATCAGAGCTGCTGGAATCCATCCACCAAAAATAATCTGCCAGCAGTTTCCTGTGGCACAAGAGGATGAGGAATACAAACTGGGCAGCAACAGATGAGCTACTGCCTCTGACTTTATATCTACAAGGTGGACCAATAATGCAGGTGTGTCTAAAAGAGTGGACAGTGTGTGTTTAAAAACTCCAGCACCCATACCAACACACCACCACCACCACCACATCAGTGTAACTGCAGTGCTGAGAATGATCCACCTGCTCTGTGGCCATGAAACATATATAGATATATAGATGGACTACAGTCTGTAATTGTATATGTTCAGTAGAGCTGATCCTGGTTATATACGTAGTTGCATATTTTCTGTATTTGTTTCTTTTTGATTTAAAGATTTTCTATAGTAAGCCAATAAATGATGTCCTGCAACTTTCTGGTCAAGCCTCTATGGCACAACATCACTGGAAAGTGTTGTTTCAGGAGCCTGAGTATTGTGTGGGAATCAAGTTTGGACCTGACGTCATTGGTGGGTGCCGGTGTCATTCTGTAATGAAACATTAACATACATTACTTGCAGTCTTGCATCTTGAGAGTGTAATTCACTCCCACAGAGCTTGCTGTTTGTTCCACAGTGCTGCCATCACAGCTTCTTGTCATGAGAGTCTGCCCACCTCCCCCTTAACACACACACGCAGACACACACATGCAGACAGTTAGAAAGGGTGCCAAGACTGGATTATTAGTGCTGATTACTTCCCAACACTTAATTAGCCTCCACATCTGTATAGCATGAGAGCAAATGACTGTGACATCATGGGAGATGAGGCGTAATCGGGGGAAGGACGCACGTGTTTCCATTTTATTTGAGAGAGAGAGAGAGAGAGAGAGAGAGAGAGAGAGAGAGGGTATGTGTGTGTGCATGTGTATGTGGTTGCATGTGTTGACGTATGGCTCAGTTTTGTTATTTTTGGAGGTCCAAACAAACCTAGAGTTTAACAGCAGATGGCCTGTTATAATCTTCAGTTGTGCACAATGGACTGGCTCACCCAGGCTGACCCACATGGCCTGTCTGAGAGGAATGTGTTAAAAGCTGTTCGTTTGGATGCTTTAGTGTTTTGGACTCTTCGTCCCTGTTGAATTAATATCAGTGTTTATTTGGTGCACAGCTGTGTGCAAGTGTGTTCCTGTCTGTTATGTAAACTCTGCTAAACCCATTGCATTATGAGCAATGGTCAGGTTTAGACTTAATAGTAAGCGCCTTTATCTCTTTTCTAATTAAATAGGCTTGAGTTTTACTTAAGCATTCTACTAGCTCTTCAGTGTCATGAATAGAGAAAATGAATACAGCCTAAGCATTTATCATGCATTCTCAAAACATAAGGTCACAAATGCTAGTAAATAAAAAGGATTACATGCCTACAAACATACATAAAATCTTTTTTTCACATATAACTCATGTTTTTCTGCATCATCTGGGCAGTAATCTATTAGACAATACATGTTATGATGAATAGACCAATATAATTGAATGAAATGACAATGATTTCTGAAAGTGTTCCTGAGCCCATGTAGTGATTTCCTGTGCAGAATCACGCCTGTTTTTAACTGCAGTGCTGCCTAAAAGTCAGAAGATCATGAGCATCCAATATTGACTGTCAGCCTTGTCCCTTACACACAGATTTCTCCATGTTTTCTGAATGTATTGTTGAACTGTACTGTAGATGGTGGGATATTCAAAGACTTCACAATTTTACATCAGATTTTTTATTAAATCATTCCACATTTTTTATAGGCTCAGTTTTGTTTTTTTAAATTGGTGAACTTCTGCCCATCTTTGCTTCTGAAAGACTCTCTAAAATGCTTTTTTATACCCAGCCATGTGTCTTAGTTACAAATTGTTCCTTCAGCTGTTTTTTAGTACAAACTTAATTTTCCAACTCTTTGTTGCCCCATCTAAATTTTTTTGACTCGTGTTGCTGCCATCAAGTTCTAAATTAGTTAATATTTTTTTTCATGAAAAGGTAAAATGTCTCACTTTCAACATCTGATATGTGTTCTATGTTCTATTCTGAATAATATCTGGGTCTTTGAGATTTACAAATCATTGCATTCTGTTTTTACATATGTCCATTTACATTTGACACACTTTTTTAGGATTTGGGGTTGTTTTGCAATTTGCCTATGTTACATTTGTGCCTTCTGTAAAGTTCTTCTTTATTTTCAATCTAAGTTTATGTAAATAGATTTTATTAATAGCAATTTTAGATATATTTTGAACATGTATTTGATGTGACACCAGCAGTGTTGCTGCGTAATCTATGAACCCACCATCCTGCTCTGTGGCTTAACCCAAGAGATGAAGAATGCTCTTCAAAGGCGGCGGGCTGAAACAATCCAGCCGTGCTATGAGGGATGAGGTGTCCCATCGCTAGACCATAAACAGTACATAAGCCTAGCAGTCTTGTCCAACATACACATTGCCCAGTGTTTATTGGCACCCATGGGCATGGGCTGGCACTGAGTCTTGAGGGCTTTAGAGAGTGGTAGTGCTCCATGGACGGGAGAGATAGAGCGGAGGTAATTGTCGCCTCCCTTGTCGGAGCACCTTGACAGGACTCTCTCTCTTTCTGAGGCAGTCACTGGGCCTCTTACAGGAGCCCATAAATGGGAGAAAGTGTCCTTGGTGTGTCTATAAAAGGATGGTGTCTTGTGGACAAGAGGACAGAACTGATTTAGAGCAGAAGGCCTGTACGAGTACTCAGGAGAGGGCTTCATAGATCTCTGTGCCAGGACATGAGAGGCTACAGAGGCATGAGTGAAAAGGAGAGTGGTGCTGTCAGGCAGATGTTGACAAGACTACCCTGGGCATACAGTTTCTACTTTTACATCAACTCTATCAACAGGTGTCCAAGACTGAGCCCTTCAGCACCATCTTTCTCTACAGTGTTTTCATTTCCAGAAGCTAAGGGACCTCTTACAGTGATGTAACTTTTCCATTCCTTTTAACATCTTCAGTGATATGAATCTGCTGAGAGCAGAGGAGGTTCCACATTAAGTACATGATGCTGATAGGATCTTTCTCCCTGACCCAGCTTTTATAGAGCCGTGACTCTCAATGAGGTTCCTATAAAGGAGGATGCTGCACTTTGTCCTCCTCAGCTCATCTTTCCTCATCACAAATTGCAGCCAAACGTTGCTGAGTAAATTAGCTTTAATCATATTTATTGCAGTACAAATGCAAGGCTGGTCACCAAGAGCCATATTTATCAAAAGAGGCAAAGTAGAGTACAATGTACCAACACTGTTTATTGCCAGGAATTCATCAAATCTACTGTACACTGTCCATTCTGCACTTGGAAACAGACTTTTATGTGGCTATTGATCACCAACATCATCTGGAAATGTTGGCATTGATACTACCATGTCCTGAATTAATCAATAAACGGTGCTTTAAAAAAAGGTGCTTTACACGATTCTGGAGAATGACACAATAGCAAAACAAACACACCCCTCTCTTTGGTACTCTTTCAGAAGCTGCACCCCCAAAATTCATGCACCTATTCATGCAATTGTTGCTACAGTTGTTGATGCTAAACAGTTGTGATTATCTACCAGAAACACTCACAAATGGGATAAAACAATACTGAGCGGTTTGATGAAACAGCAAATGTAAGTCAATGTTCCCCATCTGTTGAGCAGGAATAGAGTAACATCCTCATCCCTTTTCAGGCCTTTCAGGTCTCTCCAGCATCCAAACTCCTCACCAATGTTTACACCGGTCCTCACCACTGCCCCTCCCCTTCCCCTCATCATGTGCACAAGGGCCAACACCCCCTGGCACTGATTGGCTGCAATAGTGTTGTTTCTCATTTAGATCAGATTACATGAAACTTATTGGCCAATGTGATTGAACACAATGGAATTTGACCTCCGCATTTAACCCATCCGTGAAGTGAAACACACACACACACTAGCGAACACACTAGGCTGTGAGAACATGTGCCTGAAGCGGTGGGCAGCCCTATCTATGGTGCCCGAGGAGCAGTTGGGGGTTAGGTGCCTTGCCCAAGGGCACTTAAGAGCTACGGCTTAGTATGAACACTTTTTCCAGAAAAAAGAAAAGATTGTAGAACTAATGAACCACAATATTAAAAAATTCACACTTTTGCAAAGCGTATTACACTGAAATTTTGTACAGCGCTTTAAATAGTTCAGTGATCTAAACGTATTATGGTTTAACAACAAAATGCCAACATTTAATTTGCATATTTCATGCTTACAGATTCACTTATTTATCTAATACCTGTCTCTTGTATAACAGTTTATATGTTGGCTTTAACCACCCCATGCTTGGCTCAGCTGAAAGCTTGAGTTACGTGAAAGTGAAGTAAGCTCAGTATCTGTGCTACGTGGACAACATCTATATTTTGGATGATTGATGAGTTTCAAAAGTCTTTTGCAGAACCTGGCGTCGCTCTCTACTTACAATGACTGTATTGAAGTCTGACCTTTGGTCTGTTTGCATATTCAGTTATCTGTAGTGTGCTGTTCTACTCTTGGTGTGCTTTGTCTGAAGAATGCACTACAGAATTCAGCATGTCCAGTAAATCAGTTTCGGTTTGTTTCAGAAATGATTGTGTTGTCACTGACTACATTTTGTTAAATTAGAACACAACAAAAATTAGAATATTGTTCGGCATGATTTATTACATGAAAATCATGTATCTGGTATAAAAATCTGGTATAAAGTTACCAAAATTTCATTGTGTGTTTGATTAAATGACTATTCAAACAGTATAAATACTGTGTATCTGTCAGCTACAGCTGCCACATTCCTAATACCAACACTCCTGAACCAGAGACAACATCAGAAGTGTCTTACCTGGACTAAGGAGGACCAGAACTGGACTGTTAGTGCTCCAAAGTCCTGTTATCAGATGAAAGTCAATTTTGTGTACTACCATATAATTTGCTGTATGATTGTGCTTGATTGGCCAGTCAACTCATGAGCTATATGCCAACAGAGCTTAAAATATATCTCCAAGTGTAATTAATATAAAATGACAGTTTAACTTTTTGAATGAAGCGATGAATAAAAAACTTTACATTATTTTTTATGTAGTTTTTGGAGTGATGGGAAAAAAATCCATGTGTGTAAAGAGAATTTGTGATTTAAAGCGGTATTGTGACTTTAGAGAGGGGGCGTTTGAGGTTGACTAGCACTAAGATCAGAACATCTACATAATTTAGCCTTGTTATCTGTGTTTACCAAACTACCCTCACTCACACTGTTTATTCAGGCAAAAAAAGCAGACTTTGCATTTTATCACCAGCAATGAATTAGGCACCAAGACAAATGGTGTTTTGCATTGCTGCATGATAAAGAGTGTACCATGTGACGCAGTGAGATAACAACATGATGGATTGTGGCTTCTCTTCCTCTGCAAAGTCAAAAACGTTTTTTTCTTGACTTGTGCTCCACAATGGAACCCCAAGAGCAGTGCTAACCTCCAACTATGGAGCTGCACCACCGATTATAGCTGTAGTTACTCACAGTGGAGCTTTTCACACTGATTTGATATTCCTTCATGACTTAAGCTCAGACAGTTTGGCAAGGTAACACTCCTTTAGTGTAGAACAGTGAGGCTGATGAAATGTTGACCAATATTCACACAATTCACAAAGAATTGTCTTATTTAAAGTAAGGTGACCAGATGTCCTCTTTTACCCAGACATGTCCTCTTTTAGAGACTTAAAAAACATGTCCGGGTGGAATTTCACAAAGGTCTGGGATTTTGTTTTACTCAAGAAGCGTTTCGTTCACAAACTAGCCTCACCTTCCCCCTATTCATTTAGTTCGCTTGAGTGAGATGTTACGCTATATTAAATGTGCTTGGGCGAGCATTAGGACCCAGCAGAAATCCAAGCCGGTTTCCCTTTAGGCTGCCTACAAGCTCACCGATTGGCTCTGCTGTTTCTTGTTAACGTGTGATTGGCCATCACCGCTGTCACTCCCTCAAACAGCGTCCGTGTTCAGCTGTAAGTTGTTTACATGTTGAGCATTTGTTCTGTCTGTGTCATGTCAGCTAGACGTATTTTAATATCAGAAGTTTAAAAATAAAATTCATAAACATTAACATTTGAGTCTGTGGGTGTGTGTCTACCAGTCTGTAATAAGCCATCTATTTACATTCCTCTAAGCTAAACTATTATCAAAATAATTCCGAATTTCTGCTTATTTTTGCTCAAAAATTAGGTATAATTATGTGTAAATGAGGTTTATTGACCATACTTTCAAAACATAATGATTATTAACATTAGCAGTTTATTATTTTTAATAATATGTAATAATGTATTAATATTTTTATGATGCTATTTTATGATTAATATTAATTTTATTACTTTATTATTCATAATAATAATATACTATTAATAACTATGAAATTTAATAGTAACTAGTAATCATTAATAAAATATATATCATAATTTGTCAGTTTATGTTCAAGCACAAAAAAAAAAAAAAAAAAAAAAAAAA
>BRDA01079564.1:0-7500 GCA_036984385.1 Crenuchus spilurus
AGTATTAGTTCTTATCCAGTGGCTGATGGGATTATTACATACTTCAATAAATACATCAACAGATCAAATATTGAGTCCAAAAGTCAACATGATGGTGAGAAGAACATCTGGAACCAAACTTTGTCCTTTAAACCAGCTCACAAGATATCAACTAGCCCAGGGGTCGGCAACCTTTAACACTCAAAGAGCCATTTGGACCGATTTCCACAGAAATGAAAACACTGGGAGCCGCAAATGCTTTTTGACATCTAAAATGAAGATAATTATATAAATATAGTTTTACCTTTACACTTTGTATAACAACTATAGTGTGTTGCTTATGAAGTGCTTCAGAGAAAATGAAATTGTATTCATGTAATGAACATATTTAGAACATTTAGAACTCTTACCATCATCCTTTATACATTTTTATGGAGTAAGATCACTGTCAAAAATTCACACACCCACGAATAAAACCGAACACGTATGCATACGACTTAAATTATTATGGTTACGTTTTCTTACTTACGAATACGATTGAAAAGTGAGCAAACGCTGTCAAAAATGCATCATCGGACTTCTAGGCCAAATGCATCGAGTGGATGAAAAATCGATTTGCACGTGTGAACACTGCTGTTTACAGCTGATGGCTGATGGCTTTAATCTGCCTCTCTGCAGACTTATTTAATATATTTGATTAAAACATAATATGTATTTATTTTATTTATTTAATTTAATATTATTTAATTTATTTAATATTACCATGGTAATGTATATTGTTAAGTAGTAGAGAGTTACGTTTTAGTTAAGAGGTGGAACTCCGTTGTAATGTGGGTAACAGTCTGTAGATGGCGCTGTGGAGCCGCGGCCACTATTCTGGACTGAAAGCTGCTGAAAAGCTGCATGAAGGCTGTCAGTGAGTGCAGGGAAGTTGTGTGTAGCTTGGAGGAGTGCAAGACATCACCTGTGTACTGAAATTATTTAACAAGATAAAAATCCACCATATACTGTGCATCTCTCATCTTGATCAGATGTGTAACAGAACAGTCTTGAAGTGAACTCATCAGTACATTTTTGGCCCTTTTCCTCACACACCCTTGTGACACAGTCATACTCTCCCATGTCCATTCTTCTCTTTTCTTTAATATTAACACTATCAAGATTCAAGATTTATTTTATTGTCATTTTACTGCATCCCGAAGTGAACAGAAAACGAAATTTTGTGCATTGGTTCACATAAAAAACACCACAGGTATAAAAATAAGAAATGTAGAAAAAACAAGTAAATAGTTGTGCAATATCTTTTGTAAAAGATAAACTGTCCTTAGAAATGTTCATTTATCATTTACTTGACTTATTTTTCAAAATCAACATTGTAAATACATATATTATTACGGTGTCTGCCTAATTTATGTGGTCATTTCACAAACTTCATTTATTCATTATAAGTTATTCATGTAAGAAGTAAAATGCATGATAGGACATACATATGTGTAAATGAAGGGTTTGCAGTAATGTTTTGTTTTCTTTAAGTGTTAATGAAGCAGTTTAGTCAGCTGCTGGAGGGACAAAAACACAGGCTACTTTTCTTATTTTCTCTTCTTCAACATCCGTCATCCTCGTTAGTGTATTTCATGTTCATATTTAGATATGACGCGTTCTATTGAGTGTGGCCTAGGCTGCTAACCACTATCACACATACGCGTGTCGAATCGATTGTTCATCCGCTCGATGCGTTTGGCCTAGAAGCCCGGTGACGTATTTGCGAGTGTTTGTTCACACGGAGCCGCAGCGTAAGGATGAAAGAGCCACATGCGGCTGTGGAGCCGCGGGTTGCTGACCCCTGAACTAGCCTAATAATTGACCAGGTTTAACCAAATTCACGGCTAACAAAATCACGTCACAGCCTTTTCCCGTGAAATTTGCTATAAAATGCTGTGAAAATGTAAATGATTGAACTGAAAATTACATCTAGATGTTATTTCACATCTGGGATTGACAATCACACAAGCTGCGATACTCAATGACTGGGGCACCTAAGAGCTCTGAGACTTTGACTCCAAAGCTGCACTAAGTCTTGTGTTGAGTGTTGAGTGTTGAGCTGTGCCTCAATGAAACGTGATGCTACATTATAGCTACTTAACGTCCTGAACTTCACACACAGGTAACCAGCTCACAGATATGATCACTATCTATTCAACATGAACCTCATTTGGACAAAATGACCCAACAGTCTTTGATATTTGGGGCTGTTTTTGTAACTGCAGATTTATCAGCTCACTGATGCAGTGATGGAACTTTCTGGATGTTCTTGTTGGTATCTTTGGTATTAGAGGTGGAGCTAGAACAACATCTGGATACTTTAACTGTCTTAATTTTTGTATTCTTGGACCCTGGAATGTAAAACCCTGCCAATGCTGGTCCCAAGCCCAGATGAAAAAGGAGGAAGGTTGGCGTCAGACCTAATTTACATACGATTATACCTAATTTCTGAGTAAAAATAAGCAGTTTACAGTTCAGTTTAACCCAAAGAGCACACAAGGGTTAATTATTTACATTTCGACATAATGTTAAAATGTTAAAACGTGCAAAACACTGCTTTACAAGCAGAGGGGATGACAGTGGGGACAGTAAATCACACGTTAGCAAGAACCGGCAGAGCCAATCCATGAGCTCAGCGCTCTAAAAGGAAACAGGCCTCAGCTTATGCAGCCATTTTCAGATGGGTCCTAGTGCTCGACCTGTCTCCGTTTAATATAGCCTAACACTGCTATTGGATGGCAAAAACTACAGGGGACCAAAACTGCCTTTTAAAAAAAGTACAGGGGACATGTGCCCCCTGTACCCCGCCCCCAAATTATGTCTGTGTGTACACACAGCTTGTGTAGTCCCTGGAGAGAAGTACTGCCACCTGAATATGACTGAACCTGTTGTCTAATGCCAGGCAGGGCAAAAGGGCACAGCACTGAGCTGTGGAGCTATATTCTCTGCTCCACCCTATTCTCTTGGGATGAGTGGCTGGAGATGGAGATGAGGTGGTGGCGGTGATCATCCAACCTCACTAACACTCTTGTGGCTGAATGCAAACAATTCCTCACAGCAATGCTCCAAAATCTATTAGAAAGTCTTACCTGGACAGTGGGGACAGTTAGAAGAGACAGTGAAAGAGCTGGTGTCCTAATACTTTTGTCCAAATAGCATATAAGACCCTGAACTGAAAAAGATGGATCACTGAAATAAAACCCAGCATGTTTGAGTTTTAGTAAAACTCTGTGATGGTCTTGGAGGTGAAGTTAAATGGTTGTATTTGTATGTAGACATTGTGGCCGCTGGTCACATAAATCAATAAGATTCTCTTCAGCGTGTTTGACACACTTTTCATCTGAAACAGTAAATTAGGCAGAATTTTCTCAAAAGTCGGTGGACTTGTCCTTTAAAATCATTACAGTATCTGATTTGTGCACGTTAATTGGTAAATTGTGCTGTAATTTGAAGCTCGGCATGCTCCCGGCTTCTCTCCTGCTGTAGATTCTCTCTCTCGCTCGGAGAGAAGGAGACGAGACGTCTGTAATCTGCTCCCCCGCTACGGCCTGAAAAGTGACGACTAAGACAGTCCGCTAAAAGTGAGCA
This sequence comes from Crenuchus spilurus, assembly GCA_036984385.1. Taxonomy (NCBI): domain Eukaryota; kingdom Metazoa; phylum Chordata; class Actinopteri; order Characiformes; family Crenuchidae; genus Crenuchus; species Crenuchus spilurus. Next base: position 3,610 of record BRDA01079564.1, read on the forward strand.
GAGAGCTCACCGTATGGAGCCGTTATCGGGGGAACGGGACCGCGAGGATAAAGAGGCTCCATTAAACTCCCAGCATGCCTCTGTGCTCTGGAGGAGAGAGGGCCGGGCCCCTCGCTGACCAAACTCACTCTCACACACACTCGGAGCCGCTCACACAGCTTCAATAATTGAGCGGAAAGTAAACGTGTTAAAGCTGACTGTCATGTATCCGCTTCCACAACAACAGCATCTGCCTTTAACGTTTTATTCCACAATCTCACTTCCTCTGTCCCACTCTTTTCCTCTCATTTCCTCTCACTTCCTCTCATTTCCTCTCCGGTTCTCTCACTGCATCTCACGTTTTCTCACACACACTGTTTCTCTTTCTCACAAATATCTCACAAACACACACACGCACACAAACACACGCACACAAACACACACACACTTCCTCAGGTATTACAATACACAGCATGCAGTCACAACAGAGTGAAGAAACAATATTGCTCTTATTATCTCTGTCTCTTTTTTTCTCTCTCTCTCTCTGTCTCTCTCTCTCTCTCTGTCTCTCTCTCTTTTTTCTCTCTATCTCTCTCTCTCTCTCTGTCTCTCTGTCTCTTTTTTTCTCTCTCTCTGTCTGTCTGTCTCTCTCTCTCTGTCTGTCTCTCTCTCTTTTTTCTCTCTATCTCTCTCTGTCTCTCTCTCTCTCTCTCTCTCTCTCTCTCTCTCTCTCTCTCTCTCTCTCTCTCTGTGTGTGTGTGTGTGTGTGTGTGTGTGTGTGTGTCTCTCTCTGTTGTGATCTCTCTTTCTTGTTTTTCTCTCTCACTTAAGATGGTGCCAGTGGTGTATACTGTGTGTGTGTGTGTGTGTGTGTGTGTACTGTCAGTACGGGGTGGCCAGTGGGGCCTGCACTCTTTCTTTCATCCTCATCACTCCTTTATTCTTCCTTTCCCCTACATCCACCCCTACTGCTGTATCCCATAATTCTCCTGCAGAGCCACGAGAGAGAGAGAGCGAGAGATAGAGAGAGAGAGAGAGAGAATGGGGGGGCACCAGATAAAGAACAGGACAGAGTGCAGGAGAGGAAGATGAAGTGAGAGAGAAGGATGTGAGCAGTGCAGTGAAAATGATGAATGCTGCTGGGATCAGGTTTAGAAATCCATTCATTTGGGAAGTTTCAGGGCGACTCGCTCCGGTTCCGCCTGCAGAGGGTCAGACTTACTGAACTGAAATTTATATCATTTTAACATCATTTACAATAATAAGATACACACATGATCTAACATCACACAGAGTGTGCAGTCAGTGTAATAATAATAATAATAATAATAATAATAATCATAATCATAATAATAATAATAATAATAATAATAATAATGTATAAAACAGTTTTCTTTTAAATATTAGGAATAATTTGATAAAAATACATCAGTTTGAGTGAGACACAGAAATCCTAGTCTGGATCTGCACTGGAGTGATCCAAGAATAGTTTAATGGAAAATAGAAATCCAGGAGTGGATCTGGAGCCATTTGTTTGCAGGAGAGTTTTGAGCAGGGAAAATCTGGAGTGGATTTATAGTGGAGTGTTTACAGAAACATTTCTGTGGGAAACAGAAAAAAACTAAATGGATTTAGAGAAGAGTGCTCATGTATAATATGAGTGTAAAATGTCATACCTGGAGTAAATTTTGAGTAAAATGTTTACAGAAATGTTTGTGTGGGGAAGAATCTCTGACCAAATTTGAAGTGAAGTAATGACAGAATAGCTTTTAAATTGGACACAATATCTGGACTGGATTTGGACTGGATTGTTTCCAGAACAGTTTTAATGGAAAATATAAAACACTGAGTAGAATTAGGGTGGAATGATTACAGAATAGTTTGAGTAAGGAAAAAAAAAATCCTAGAGTGGATTTGGAGTGGAGTGATCAAACAATAGTTTAAGTGGGAAATAGAAAACCTGGACTGAAAATGAAGTGGAGTGACTGGAGAATAGGTTGAGTGTAAAATACAAAACCCGGGGTGGAGTTTGATTGGAGTGATTACAGAATGGTTTGAGCAGGAAATACTGGACTGGATCTGGAGTGTGGTAAGTACAGAAAAATTTCAATGAAAAAGAAAACCTGGCTCGGAGCAGGAGCGGGGTGTTTGTAGTTTGTAGTAAGAATTTGAAACTTTTGCTGTTCCACTCAATTACTGTGCTCACTTAGGAAGTTCACACATATTGACCTGCCTCACCAGCGCCCTCTAATTCTTAGTGGAAAAGTCCAGAGAATTGACTTCATTATAGATTTCAGAGTATGTTGCCTTTGGCTGCCTTATTCAAATTGCCTGACTGAAGCACTACTTCATACAGCTTGTATGAATGGTAGAAAATATTTACACGTGCATTTACATGACTGGATATATGTGTAATATCAAAAGCGTGGATCAATTCTTCACTACAAATGCGCAAAGCCTGAAGCGAAAGCGAGGGAACAATAAAAGATGCATTTTCGTAGCTGGCAGGTGAATAAAGGAGGAATGAGCGTTTTAGCATCATCGTAGGATTCAGTCAGTCTATTTACTTTTGCTTTAAGCTTTGTTTGTGTACTGCATGAAAAAAAACTACTCAACTCTAATTGGAGCTCCTTGTAGAATAAATCCCTCTGTAAAGTTGAAAGAGCTTTTTTTATTATTTTTATTTTTCTTCAGACTCTGTCACTCACATCATCTCCCAAATGCACTTGTTTGAATTATTTTAATCAGCCTCGATGCCATTCCACCAGAGGCAGGAATTTGCATATCCTTCTCTCCTCTCGGATAAGCCTTCAGATTCTGAAAATGATGAACAGATGAATAAAGTCGTTTCCTGCACAAGCAACAATGCACTTCAATCAGGACGTAATGCTGCTCTACCACTAACACTGTCGTCATGCCAGCCTTTATCCAGATCTGCCAATCTCCGCACAAGGACAATGTTCCTCCAGATTGAGCTAAAATGAGGAAGAAAAATGAAACAAATTAAGCAAAACCATTCTACGCTCTATCCTTTAACGTTTGACAGACATTAAGCCAGACTCTACCACGTTCCTCGGCTAATGTTAAGACCGGCGCATTCACACCGGCATCAGAGTGGTGAACAACAGGCCTCGTGAATATTTCATACCGGATAAAAGTGACATCCAGCACAAAGCTGTAATGAACATGTTCATCCGCAGATTTCGCTCCGACTGTAATCCGCAGCTTTTCCACACCTGGTACCAAGTGACCAAAGCGCTGCCAACGGAAAACATCCTCGCACAACCAGCCTGACGATCTTCAGCCTATTTGGATCGTTTTCACAGGTTTGGGAGCTGCCCGGCTCTAATTGGCTGTTTTAGTTTCTGCAGGTTTCTCACATGGAGGCGTCATGTTTATACTCATTCAGCACCTTCACCACATTCAGACTTTTATATGTGAGGACAGAGATGGCCAAAGACCTGTGATAACACTGTAAACAGACAGATGTCTGTCCGGACGGGACAGAAGGAACCTCTCAGTGGGTTAATAAAACCTATTGTTCTTCTCTTCAGAAGATGAGTGTGCTTCATGCTCATACAAGGCTCCATATGTCTGATGTGTGTGTAGGTTTTGTGGTACAGGACTGGATCTGTTATCAGATGAAATGGGAGCAGTCTGGGAATTCGGATTGTTTCCCTGTCACTAACTAACAGCTGCTCTCCTGTTTGGCTTCTGGCTGGATGGGCAGCATCTCGCTGTAGCTGTCAGAGTGCCACTGTTTTCCCGTCTCATTCAAACGTCTAATGATTTCATGTTCTTCACAGTAACACCTGATGGGTAGCAGGAAGGTACACGTTCCTTCAGTCTAGCTGAAGGCGCACGTGTCCCTGCACGTTTCTCAGGTGTGTACAGTATGTACAGCACTGCTAG
>BRDA01079564.1:10000-13311 GCA_036984385.1 Crenuchus spilurus
ACATTACAATACAGCCTGTAGAAAGGCCAATGAGTCTTCAGGGCTTTGTGCATTTTGCACAACATGCTATAGATAATGGCGCGGCGGTGACTTCTCAGAGGACGCTCACCGGGAGAAATGGGAAAAGAATGCCGAAGGCAGAGAAGGATGGCATTTAATACGGAGCGGAGAAGGCATCTATTCCCTCAGCGAGGAGCTGCAGCTTTAAATGAGACCATTAACCATTATTATTCATTCTCTCCAATTTTAGTCACAGCTAATTCCCCCATTCTGCCTTACCACACAACAAGACATTACTTAAGATTGTGCTGTAAATCTGAGCTAACTGCCTTTTCTCTTCACTTAGTGTTAGTGAAAGCATCTGAAAGTGAAAGGAGATGGTGAGCGAGGTGAAAATCACATCTCGCTAAGTGAAAATCTCTCAAATCGACTCAGTACTTCTCATATATCTCATGTACTTAGCTCATTTACTGTTTGTTTTGGACTGGTTACATATTTGTTGAGTAATTTGGCTCATCGTACAGTGTTCACACTGCATGTTCAATTTCTGCCCTGTCTACTTTTATCTAGATTGATTTTTGAAAGTCCAGACAGCCAAAAAGCATCTGATTTACGTCTGAATCAGATCCAGATTTGAAGATGCTCTGAAACCTGATCAGAATCAAATTTGTATAAATCCGTCTCAGTCTGGACCCTCTGACTGAGGGTCTGAATTTACCAAATGACTGCATTTTTACCATAACCCAATCCTGCAGGAAAACTGCAAACCTGGCAACCCTGATGCTACCTCACCAGCATGGCATGCGTCATTACCACAACAAACCACACAGATAGGTGTCGTTTATTTCTAACCCTGTAAAGCTGCTTTGTGACATCAGTTGTAAAAAGCGCTTTATAAATAACATTTGATTGATTGATTGATAGGTGTGTGGAGTCCTTTCAGTCCTTTGAGTTGAGAAACAAATTGAAAGTGTGCAGCCACGACTCTACACACACCTGATAAGACAACACTGTGCTTTCACACCTACATTCAGACCACAGTCCAGAACACAGGACCAAGCAACAGTCCAGTGAACCACAATTTGGTTTGTTTCCTGTGTGAAAACACTTATTTGGATCATTTCAGACCAATTACAGGAAGCTGAGACAGCCTCACTTATTACACAACAGAAGAAAAAAAGAAAATGGGCTTCCTTATCTGTTGGCAGGGGCGAACTGGGGTTGAAATTCATCCCGGGAGCTTGGTTTGGAGAGACCTTTTATACGATCGTACAGCGGACAAATCTTAATTTTAGAACAAGAGAGCTTTATTGTCTTTTTGTGTTCAGCTACAGATTATTTGTGCACCTATAGAGTAACATTGCTGACAGGCCACCTTTAGTGTTCTTTGTGCCCTGAACACACCCAAAAACACAAGAACACACTATATTCCAAGTCTGGAGCAGTTGACCAGATACATACATAACACACTCTAAGCTGCTGATGAGATCAGTGTTACTGCACATCTCACAGCCGGTAAGTTACTCACATAAGCAAATTAATCACAGGATGATGACTACATTAATAAAACACTAAGCCAGCACAACACAACTGCATAAAATAACCGATATGAACAATTTATAACTGTTTTAACACCGTTTCAATCCGCAAGTGCTTCTGGGTGATGACGTTACCATCGACATGGCCAATCAAATCTAATATTTAAAATTATGGCCTAATGAATAATTATTAGTGCAGAGAGAGCCCGTCTCTCTCTCACTCTCTGTGTGTGTGACAGAGAGAAAGCACGCGCGCCTTTGTATGTTTGTGTGTGAGTGTGAGTGAGAGAGAGAGAGAGAGAGAGAGGAAGAGAGAGAGAGAGAGAGAGAGAGAGAGAGAGAGGAAGAGAGAGAGAGAGAGAGAGAGAGAGAGAGAGAGGAAGAGAGAGAAAGAGAGAGAGAGAGAGAGAGAGAGAGAGAGAGAGAGAGAGGAAGAGAGAGAAAGAGAGAGAGAGAGAGAGAGAGAGAGAGAGAGAAAGCCCGCCCACATTAGTTTGTGTGTGTGGGCAGAGAGACTGAACGTCTGTTCACGTGACGCTCCGCCAGTGTTTTGACTTCTTTACTGATTGATTAGCTGCATGACTCATCATTTTCTAGACTATTTATTAATTTGCGGGATTTTTCGACATTTACATCTCGTCCCGCTCCCGCGACGACTAGACTAACTGACCGACCGCTCCCACAAGAGACGATTAATTGTGGTCCCGCACCGCAAGGTATTGTAACGGGTCCCGCGGGAGTCCCGCGGTAATGCAGACCTCTACTGTCAGGGAAGAGCCAGCTACTGTCATTCACTTCAAAGAGCTCTTAGAGCTGAAACGTTCGCGACCGGCCATCACTGTCTCCACCTGAGGCTGCGAGAGGTGCAGCGCGAGCGCTGCTGTGCTTACTTGGGTAAAAAAAAAAAAAAACTTACAGTCGGTTTGGCCTGGAAATGACCGGCCGTTCGGGAACCCTCCCGAACCTCCTGATGGCCACCCCGCCCCTGTCTGTTGGTGATGATGAGATCGCTGCAGGGCGAGAGTGTTCTTAAGTAGAACTTGAGTAGTACTGTTCTAAAAGCTGGTGCTGCTGGTATACATAAACTATCAGTGATGAAATGCTATTAAAATGAATGTGTGTTTATTTTGTCAGAGAAAGACTTCCTGCAGAAATGACATGCTGACGTCACACACCTTTCTGTAAACCAATCAGAGTGAAGTAGAGCGAGACGCCATCCACTAAGGTGATGATGATGGGATGAAATACAATGTGAAAACAACACTAACCAGACCACATGTACACAAAGACCAACCCTGGTCTGGACCTTCAGGTGTGATGAAAATTTCACACACTGCCCAGGGAGCAGCTGGGGGTTAGGTGCCAGATCCCTAATCTCCTGGCCACGACTGCCCCCATGTACGTTCTACTTAAACACTGCTGTCTTAGTGTTGTACACACCTTCCTTAGTTCTTCATAAAGGCAAAGAAAAGCTTAGGAAAACTTATTTTTGCCAATTCTGGCTTTTTACAAATCAATACATAAACAAATACAGAACATAATCAATACAGTATGTTACTGTGTACTAATGACAGCTGCTGAACAGTACTGTATGTGAGGCTGTTTAAGTCATATTCAATCCCATCATTACTGAACACAGACTGCAGGACAGCAGAGCTCTGTGATGATGTCACTATTTAATGGTGATTAAAGACTAATAGTGAATGAAAAGTGTCATTACATGTAACTGTGTAAAGACAGAAAGTACAGTATGTATCATTAGATTAGCAGCTG
>BRDA01079568.1:0-14434 GCA_036984385.1 Crenuchus spilurus
TGCTGATTTAAGCAGGGGAACCTTCCTTGCCATGCATGACTTTAAACCATGATGTCTTAGTGTATTAGCCACAGTAACCTTGGAAAGAGTGGTGCTAGCTCTCTTCAGGTCATTGACCAGCTCCTCCTGTGTAGTTCTGGGCTGATTCCTCACCTTTCTTAGGATCATGGATACACCACGAGGTCAGATCTTGCATGGAGCCCCAGTTAGAGGGAGATTGACAGTCATGTTTAGTTTCTTACATTTTCTAATAATTGCTCAAACAGTTGATCTTTTTTCACCAAGCTGCTTGGCAATTGCCCCGTAACCCTTTTCAGCCTTGAGAAGGTTTACAATCTTGTCTCTGGTGTCTTTGGACAGCTCTTTGGTCTTAGCCATGTTAGTAGTTGGGAGTCTTACTGATTGTGTGGGGTGGGCAGGTGTCTTTATGCAGCTATTGACCTCAAACAGGAGCTTCTAATTTAGAATAATAAGTGGAGTGGAGGTGGACTTTTTAGAGGCAGACTAACAGGCCTTTGAGGGCCAGAATGTTTGCTGATTGGCAGGTGTTCAAATACTTATTTGCAGCAGTAACATACAAATAAATTATTAAAAAGTCATACATTGTGATTTCTGGATTTTTTCTTTTAGATTATGTCTCTCACAGTGGACATGCACCTAAGATAAAAATTTCAGACCCCTTCATGAATTCTAAGTGGGAGAACTTGCAAATTCACCGGGTGTTCAACTGTATATTCCTAATATCAAGCATATATCAGAAGTGTCAGAAGAAAATGAGAAATAAACAGGACTGGACTGAACTGGTCCAAAGTAATTTTTTCAGATGAAAGCAATTTTTTTTTTCAGTTGGAAATCAAAGTTCTAGAGTCTGGAGGGAGAGTGAAGAGGCACAGAATCCAAGGTGTCTGAAGTCCAGTGTGAAGTTTCTGCAGTCCGAGATGGTTTGGGCTGACATGCCATCTGCTGGCTTTGGTCCAGTATTTTGAAAATACATTACTAGGCCATTTAGGTGACTATTGAGTTCTAGTGTTTATTAGCAACATTGGCCTTAGAAGTCCCACAAGGCTCAGTACTGGGTCCTCTTCTTTTCTCACTATACACTCATTCCCTTGGTGAAATAATTTCTTCTCGAGGATTTTCATGCCTCTGCTATGCCGATGACACTCAACTATTGTTTTCCTTCCCTCCTTCTGACACTCGGTATCCAGCCACATGTCAATATGTTTGCTGACATTTCTACATGGATGATTGCATCTTGAACTTCCTGTCCCGTTCGAGAACTCCATGGTCATTCCATCCCAAGAAGCAAGAAACCTCGGTGTGACCCTGGACAACCAGTTTTCATTTTCTACTTACATTGCAAACTTGACTCAGGTGTGCAAGTTAATTAAACTCGGGGTACATTGAGGGTGTCCCTCATTTACAATGTAGCCGAGGTAATACATAAAATGAAAAGACAAGTCTATATAATTACAGGAAAGATAAAAGACAAATTTATAAATTATGTTAATTTGATCTAAAAGAGAAATCTATTTAAACAAAGTAAAATAGTAAAAATCATGAGGAAACAAGGCACAAAATATATAGATATTGAATTAAATTAATCACATAATAAAACATAAAATAAAAACAGGTCTTCAGGAATAACTACGGTAGCAAGCTTCAGGAAGAGGGGGTCCTACCTGTCCTCTCCTGTACCTTTTCTAGAGTTGATGGCATTGAGGGCTTTAGCTACTGTATGTCGAGAGAAAGGATGAACTGTAAAGAGACTGTGGCTTACAGCAAGGGGTGAATGTATTACACTGGGAGGGATTTCTGTATTAGCATTGTCAAATAAATGACCAGAAGCTGCAAAATGTACATTGAATACTTCTGTGTTTTGGCTGGGTTTTGCCTAAAAAAGGTCACCTATATTGGTATCCTCTGTCATTTGAGCTTCAGCCTGTCCACCTGTTCTGACCTGACCTGAACTTTCTTGCACTGATGATATGATATCAGAACAAGAAGATCTAAAAGGCAGCATCAACTAAAAACAAATGCACGAATGGACTAAGAAATTAGGTCTTGACTCATATTTCTGTAAACCTATTTTGCAACAGTGATGATGTAAAAAGCACAATATAAATAAATAGAGTTGAATTCCAATGACCTGCCCATGTTTTCTCCACAAATACAGTCTTTAATAACAACTGTTGCCAAGTTGGGCAGACTTTACAGAACATTGAGAAAAAAAATCTAATTTCATGTAATGTGAAATTCTAATGCACTCCAATATATGTAGATGTAGTCTGCTTTTACTATTATTTTGTATGATGGTGAAAGGTTAGGACAGATATATCTTGGTGTGTAAGCCTTTAGAGAGGGGAAAAAACACTAAAATGATTTGGTTGGTAAAGTTTGCACAATATCTTAAAATTGGGGATGTGGCTGTGTACAGAATACAAAGTCATGTTAATAGTAGCCAGTACACACCTGCCATATATTAAACTGACTTTCATTAACCCCAAATAAAGTTAAGCTGTTCTAGTAGGATTTTCTTAACATTTCCATGGGCACGGGCGGCACGGTGGCTTAGTGGGCGGCACGGTGGCTTAGTGGTTAGCACGTTCGCCTCGCAGCGCTGAGGTCTTGGGTTTGAGTCCGCATCTGAGCGGAGTTTCCATGTTCTCCCCGTGTCCGCGTGGGTTTCCTCCGGCGACTCCGGTTTCCTTCCACAGTCCAAAAACATGGATATCAGGTGGATTGGATACTCTAAAAAAAATTACCCTGGTGTGTATGAATGAATGTGTGTATGTATGCCCAGATATGGTTGCCACTCTGTTCTGGGTGATCCCCTAGTGCTCAATGCAGTCCTCCAGGTGGACGGTCGCTTCCGGTTGAGAGTACGCTGTGCACGACTGGCTGCCGCTTCTCACCGGAGTGTGTATGAAGTGTGTTGATTGTAAAGCATCCTTGGGTGTCTAGAAAGGCACTATGTAATGTGTATGTATGTATGTATTTACTTAGTAGCAACTTACAGTAATTTTGCATTTCCTTTGGAAATCAAGGTCCCAGAGTCTGGAGGAAGAGAGGAGAGGCACAGAATCCATGTTACTTGAGGTCCAGTGTAAAGTTTCCACAGTCAGTGATGGTTTGGGGTCATGTCATCTGCTGGTTTTGGTCCATTGTGTTCTCTGAGGTACAAGGTCAATGCAGCTGTCTACCAGGAAGTTTTAGAGCACTTCATGCTTCCTGCTGCTGACCAACATGATGCAGATTTAATTTTCCAACAGGACTTGGCACCTGCACACAGTGCCAAAGCTACCAGTACTTGGTTTAAGGACCGTGGTATCCCTGTTCGTAATTGGCCAGCAAACTCACCTGACCTTATAAAAAATCTATGGGGTATTGTGAAGAGGAAGATGCGATACGCCTTTTGTTTACACAATGGAAATGCACCACCTCTTCTTCTTTTGACTTTTGGCACTAAAGCTCGCTAGTGACTGGCGGAAGCTTGCTTGCTCGTAACTCTGATTTTTGCTCACATCATAAAGCAAAAAAATAAAATATACTGGGCAATGACTTGTATCTCAGAAACTTTGTAAATTGGGTCACTTGTAAGTCAAAGTTCCACTGTATTTGTTCCAGCTTGTTTTTGATATTTGACCCAGACCGTTATATAAACAATATCGCATAGCCTAAAGTGAACAAACATGGTAGCCTACTGATTTTTCTATGCAGTTAACTGATATGCCAAGAAATATAAAGACTGTACATAGAGATGGTACACTTTCTGTTATATCTTACAAATTTGCTTTAATCATAGTGAAATTGTAATCTTTCATGGGGCCAAAAATTTCTAGTGGTGCCCCTGTACCCACCATTATTGTTGGTGTTTGAGATGAGGAAATTTCCATTGTATGTTTCTACTTAAATACCCTACTTTCATGATACAATATTACTGTAGTGTGAACCTTTTACGTTTCCCATAAATTTCACACGAAAGCCAAATATCCCTAACTTTTTGTGAGTGTATATAAGGAATGAGGAAAGTATCAGGAATCACCACTGAGCAAACACTGTTACATCTGGTCCTGCGAAGCAGACACATAGTTAACATGGTCATAATATTCTGGATATTTGGAATAACATATCAAAAACTATTTATATGACCATTAATTTTATGTGTATATGGACAGAGAGAAGATCTGTGAGGAGAGAGTGAGCAGGGAAGAGGAAGAGGAGTAATTTGACTTAGATAAAGCAGTTTGCTGATAGAGGAGGTAGGGTGAATGGGAGAGAGGCGAGGGCATGGAGAGTGAGTGGAGGGAGGGGAGGAGAGAAAGGAGAGAAAGTAGAGCTCTGGGAGAATTCATGCTGTGTTAGCATCCCCCGAGCAACTCCATCAATACTGCATACAGCTGAATTGCTGGCAAAAGACCTGCTACTGCAGCCCACAGGCTCACAGAGAGAGAGAGAGAGAGAGAGAGAGAGAGTGTGTGTGTGTGTGTGTGTGTGAGAGAGAGAGAGAGAGAGAGAGAGAGAGAGAGTGTGTGTGTGTGTGTGTGTGTGAGAGAGAGAGAGAGAGAGAGAGAGAGAGAGAGAGAGAGAAGCATACAGGCAAAGGACAAGCGTGAGAGTATTAGAAGGAATAAGCAGCAGCAAAAGAGAGGAGAGAGCAAGCCAGCACTTCTTATTGTCGCCTCTGCTTTCTGCCTACTGCTGCTGCTGCTTTGAGAGAGAGTCAGTGTGTGTGTGTGTGTGTGTGTGTGAGTGTGTGTGAGGCTGACAGTGGGACCGTGCCTGGATCCTGGGTTACTGCAGTAAAAGCGGTGCAGGACAGAACACAGCACTCCAGGAGACTGGATACTTTGCGCTAGAATGCTACATCCATCTGTGAACTTGACCATCCACTGACCACACCTGCTTAATACAGGGGTTAGGTGAGTAACTGTCCTGACTCAGGGGGATTACACAGGCCCATACTGAGGCATGGGGGTTGTTTCTTAACCCCTTACATTGCAGACAAGTTATTAAAGTTGTTAAACCAAATGAAATGTCTACCCATTAGTATTCTGCCAGTGAACTAGTTTTAATTGCAGAGCTGCTGAACCTAGTCTTTTCTAGTTACACCAGCACATGAAAGACTGCTTTAATCTGAAGTACCTACTGTGTTGCTGAGTTAAGTAAGCAGATGTAACTGTGAGGATTGTGAACTGGACCTCCTGGAAGGTCTTTAAAGTACATGCATGTAGAGATGATGAACTTTCTGTAGTGGACGCTCTGCAGTAAATGTTCATGTCTGAGTTAGAGTAGAGTTGCTGAAGCGGGTAGTCGGGCACTATAGATTTCAATGTGCATATGTGAAGCAGAGGCCTCTGTACCTTTCATTCTCTCTCTGCATTTGTCTCTATCTTGCTTTCATCCAAAGCAAAGAAACAGAGCAGGACCAGAACCAATAGTGAGCAGAACCAACACAAGTATTAACAGTATTAAGAGAGTTCTAAAACGTTACTTAAAGAAATCATATTGACCCAGTTTTTTCCACTTGACCTCAGATCAGTCAAGTCATGTTTGGTGTACAAATTCTGCCACTTTATTTGAGTTATGAGGCTACATGCGCGTAATTTGCGGGGGGGATAGGGGGGTTATGACCCCCCCAATAATCTGAACCAATCACTATAACCCCCCCAATAAAGTCACAATTTCAATTTACAAAAACATCTTTCATGAATAACTTGTTAATTTTCTTTATTCATGATCAATTTTGGGTAAAATACTAGCGTGTTTAATCATTTGGTAATGTAACCCCCCCTTTCCCCACAAAAACTTGGTATCACCCAACCCGTTGGCGCTAAGCAGCAGCGCCAGGGTTGCCAGGTTCGCGGTTTTCACGCCAAATTGGACTTGTTTGAAAATCCAGTCGCGGGTGAAAATTCAAGCGTGGCGGGATGCGGTTTTGTGGGCTACTTTTAAAAATTACATACAGAATACATAAAATACATACAGAACGTGTTTAGTAGTAAAGAGTTTAATGAAATACGGTTTAAGGTAAATACATACACTTGGAAAATTGATAAATCTAGGTGTGTCATATAATAGATTCTAAAAGTGTAAAATATTTGTTACTGTTGGAAGAAATGTGAAAAATGTCTTAATTGTTTAATGTGCAGAGTAAATACAAAGAAAGTTAAATAAATACATAAATGACTTAATACATAAATAAATAGGCAGACAGCTCAACCCCCCCAATATTGGACCCAAAGTTACGCCCTTGTGAGGCTAACACTGCTAACAAACACTAGAACTCACGAATCACCTAAATAAGCCCTGTTTCTGTCAAAATACATCCACACAATTTCCCTCAAATCCACCTTAATTAAGGTCTCAAATATTAGTTGATGTGATTTAAGAGACCACATGCTTTAAAGTGAGCAAAATTTGTGTCCTCTGTCTGCCTGTATTTGTGGGTTTTTCTATTTTACAGTAAGTCATAATGTGTCCCAAGCCACACTAAAGTTCTAAAAGTAGATAAAGAAAACCCAGTTAAACAAATGAGACAAATATATTATACTTGGTCATTTATTTATTGAGGAAAATAACTGCAATTAAACGTTTCCGGTAACTTCTTTAACCGTTCTTTGGTAGAATGACTTGTGCTCTTAGGGTAGTTGTTTTGCTGCATGACCCACCTTCTTGTGAAACTCAGTTCATGGACAGATGTCCTGACATTTTCTTTAGAATTCTCTGATATAATTCACAATTCATTGTTCCATCAATGATGGCAAGCCGTCCTGGCCCAGATGCAGCAAAACAGGCCCAAAGCTGATACTACCACCACCATGTTTCACAGATGGGATAAGGTTCTTATGCTGGAATGCAGTGTTTTCCTTTCTCTAAACGTAACACTTTTCATTTAAACCAAAAAGTTATATTTTGGTCTCATCCGTCCACAAAACATTCTTCAAACAGCCTTTTGGCTTGTCCACGTCATCTTTAGCAAACTGCAGATGAGCAGCAATGATCTTTTTGGAGAGTAGTATCCAGCCTGATGAGCATCAACAACTCTTTTACTGAGGTCATCAGAAATCTCCTTTGTTTGTGACATGACACACTTCCACAAACTTATTGTGAAGAGCAGACTTTGGTAGATCCCTGTTCTTTAAATAAAACAGGGTACCCACTCACACCTGATTGTCATCCCATTGATTGAAAACACTTGACTCTAATTTCACCTTCATATTAACTGCTAATCCTAGAGGTTCACATACTTTTGCCTCTCACAAATATGTCATATTGGATAATTTTCCTCAATAAATAAATGACAAAGTATAATATTTTTGTCTCATTTGTGTTCTCTTTATCTACTTTTAGGATAATCTGATGATATTTTAGGTCATAGTTATGCAGAAAAATTAAACATTCTAAAGCACCACTGTGTTGGGTTCAAGGCCTCCCCTACTCCTCCACTCTTTCACACAAATGCACATTTTGTACAAAGTAGGTCTTAATATCTGAAATATTTGAGCTGACAGCGGTGCTGTTACGCAGGTCTTTGCAGCAAGCAAAGCTCCTTTGGTTACTGCAGTGACATTCCCCCCCTGGATGGTATGCATGATCAGTTGTGAACTGTGTAAGTGTATTATTTTATGGCCTTTTTAATCATGGGAAGATGTTGTCAACTAGAGATATGTAATGGAAAACAATCTTTTACATTAGAAATGTCCAGACACTGTGCACAGTATAGCTGTAGTAAACCTCTGTTTTACTGGAGACAACAGGCACATGCTCTGTGTTATAACCCTGCAGTGTACTACAGCTTAGACTCTGAATTCCACAACAAGATCAACTCTGACCTCCAGTACCCTCACACTTACAGCTCTAAAGAGGTTCAGAGAGACTGCCATGCAGCTGTGCTAGTTTAACTGTATGGAAAATGTTGAACTTTCACAGTCAGTTGACCAGGTTTCTGAAAGGACATTTCCAGTTTGGCAGTTAATACTTCATTGAAATAGCCAGTGTTTTAAAAAAAAATCTAGTTTCATGCATATTATTAATTGTAAAGATATCTCTGGTGATATTGTAGACTAACCTGACATGTGAGCTTCTGGTTGAGCTTTTCACAGCAGTTTTCTCTGAAACTAGGTGATCATGTGATGCAAGTGGTTAGTAGCTAGCAGCAGCCAGTCCCCTCTGTTTATGTTTGTTTGTCTGCTCTGCTGCCAAGTCTTTCTTGCACTGTAAATCTACTGTAAACTGTACAATTACAGTATCTTACTGGATACAAAATTTGTTTTTTTGTATTTGAATTACTACACTTATGTTTTTACAGTAACCATTCATTGAACTGTAATACATTTTGCCGTTTTTTGGTGTTATATATGACTATAGAGTAGGTTACTGGCAACAAGAGTTCGCAGTAAAATTCTATAAAGCAATACCATAATTTGCAGTATTTTATACTGTATTTGCAGTGAAAAATTGAAAACTATCATTTAAATCAATATTTACCAATAAACCAAGACACAAAACAAGACAACGAAATGGTTACATAATTTTTTATTAAACATGGCCAGAGCAAGAGGTGTATTTCTAAAATTGTAAGGGTTTGCCATGCAGTGGGGCAATTGGACACTTACAGAGGACTATCCATGCAGCATGGCAGACACTTACATGGGACCGCCACCATCTGCAGCGGTTGAACCTGCTAAGGTCTGCCCATGCTGAGTAGCAAGTGGACCTGCTAGGGTCCCCAGTGCAGCGATTGGTTGCTGAGGCAAGCCCCTGTCCCTTTACTGGTCAGAGCCAGTCATCAGTTCATTTTGCTCAGCTGGTGGCTGGCTTTTTTGCGGAGCCATTGTTTTTCAGGCATTTCATTAATCATACCGTAAACCCACAAGCCTCTGTGACTACAGTCAGTATTTCAGGCATGGTGCTGTACAGTGGCCTCTCCTCCCTGTTTATGACTTTTTATGTTTTAGTTTTATGTTTGTGGGCTGTGGTAGCCTCCCATGCTGAGGTAAGACTCTGACAGGGAAGCTTATTCCCCTGCAGCTCCCCTCAAGTGGCACGAGAGGCTCCTCTTGGGTGGCGCTGCACCTGCAGGGCATCTCTTTAGACCCACCTCAGGTGGCAGCACACCTTGGTATAGGGTGGAGCTTCTGTGTAGGCACCCTTGAGGTAAGTTCTGGTTTCTTTTGAGCTGTAATGTTTTGCCATCTCCTCTGAGTGCAGCGGAAGCATGTGTGCACCACGCTGCACCATCTTTGCTGCACTCATTCACCCTAGGCTGAGGCTTTATAGTTTTGTTTGGTACTTTTGGGGGTGTTTTCCTGTTATAATTCAGTTTGCCGCTCGCTTCTCTGCTCTTGATCCAAGCCTAGGTGCACTACTGTCTTGGGTTTTCTCTTCAGACGGTGTTGTGTTCCAGAGGGCGCTTTACTCTGCCCCCTGGCTTGCTTGTGAGTCCCATAAAAAAAATGCATATAAAAAGCATATCATAAAGGTTTTATAAATATTTGATGGAACACTAAATATACGTATATACACACACACACACACACACACACACACACACACACACAAATATTCTTAAAATTAATTTAGGAGTTATTACGACATCATGTTTAGCAAATTAACAGAAAAAATATCTTTAATTAATACAATTATCTTGCACAGGGCAGTTCCACCAGTCGTTTTTATAATTTCTGGATAATTTAGTACAGATTTCATTTGTTTTTGCACATTCGTCACACTTAAATCCTTCAATTTATCAAATAAATTTGAATATCAGACAAAGATAACCTGAGTAAATACAAAATGCAGCTTTTAAATAATGATTTCATTTATTAAGGGAAAAAGCTATCCAAACTTTCAACTATATAATATGCAACTTAAACTCATGTTTATTTATCTTGACTTATGTATCATGATCTTGCATTGACTCTTTGCTTGTTTCAGTCAGTGTAGCTAACACTCTAAACTGTTGATTATCAATATTGCATTATTATAATGTTATTATTGTTTTTATTGTTTACATTAGGCTGGTTGCAAGCAAATCTGTGAGTCTGAGTCTGCAGTGTTTTAAGGCTAGATGCAATGATTTCTAATCCCAGATCAGAAACAAAAGCTTTAAATATTTATTATGCAGTCATTACTGTTATACAGTGAAACTGTCATGCAGTAATTTGCATGCTGTCAGTAGCATACAGCATAATTTGCATGTAATTTAGGATGCTTTACATGCAGTGCAATGTATTGTTGGTTTAATTTATGTCACAAAAAACCAAAATTTGTACATTGTATAGCCAGTCTTATAAATCAAAGTTTCAAAGAATGTACATAAATGAAAGCAAGTTACACAATATGTCCAAATGTCTGTGGACACGTCGTCTAATGAATGCATTCAGCTACTTTAAGTTGCATCCATTGTTTACACAGATGTACATACATAGCTTGCATTCAGCTACTTTAAGTTGCATCCGTTGTTTACACAGATGTACATACATAGCTTGCCTAGCCCCTGTAGAGAAGGATTACCAAAAGAATAGGACTCTCGGATCAGATAAACATGAACCTATTGGCACTGTGTCTAATGCCAGGTGTGGGCTTGTGGGGTATAAGACCCCCAGCATTGAGCTCTGGAGAAGTGGAACCATGTTCTCTGGAATGATGGTGTTCAATCCAATACTGTTGGGAATGAGGTGGGGTGGTGATCATTGCCAAATGCCATCAAATTCTCACAGCAATGCTTCAAAATCTCGAGGAAAACCTTCCCTGGACAGTAGAGACAGTTACTCCAACAAAAGCAGGATGAAGTTTTTATTTGATACCCTTGATTTTATAAGAAACAAGGAATTGCAAACTCTGGAGTTTTTGAGTACTGTAGGAAACCTGCCACTAATGGAAATAATTCTCAATTATTTGAGAGTGAAAGTGTATATGAGCCTGAAATCATATATATGCTCAGAACAGAGGCCTTTATTTGCTCAGATCTAGTGTGTTTGTAAGCACATGAATTCATTTTTGAGCTGATTTTGATTCCATTGTGTATCCATCACTGTATATTGCTGTCACGCAGTCTTTCAGCACTACACAACAAACTTCAACTCCCAGAATGCCCCGCAAGACCGATGCTATGATCACATGCTACAATCGACCAGTGACGCACCTCTCAGGAGAGTTGCTTCGCAGAAGCAGTAACTCTGTTCACCTGTATGTTATTGCATAGTCATGTGAGCTGTTTTCCTCTCATTGTGAAGTATTGCCCCTGTTACCAGAAGTATATCAAGACGTTTACTCTGTCTGAGTTAATGTATGTGACCTTGTTGTTGTTGTTCTTTTGACTACGATTTTGCCTGATACCTTTTGTTTTCTTGTATTACTTATCTCTGGGTTTGACCCTCGCTAGTTACTCTATTTCTCTTTGGTTTATCCCTTTTGGTATTATTATTATTATTGCCCTTATCAGTATAAAAAAATCTTCTCTTTTGTCCACAAGTGTCTGTCTTATTGGGTCATGCGACAATTGCTATTGCAGCTATTGTAGCTATGGCTACAATTGCCAAAGTAGATTAAACCAAGTCACCATTTCAAAGATCAGTACCAAAACCAGTGCCAGTATCAGAGCTGAGGCTATTGGTACAATATCAGCAACTGTGTTCTTAAGCCAGTGCCTGCAAACACTCTTAGTTACAGGGCTAGACAGCAATTTCTACTATCTAGATGGACCCAGATGGAGGAGTTCACTGACCACGTCTGATGGGTCATGCAGGTCAGTTCATTCTGCTTCTATATTGGGCTAAACATGCTCAGACTTTCCTAAAACTTGACCCCTACTTCAGCTCCATGTTTTGCCAGCAGTGGAAATGCAGTGTAAGAAAAGTGCTTTGCTGCGAGGGACACTTATCTATCTCCTCTAGATCTGCTCAAGAGGACTAATGATTAACCTAAGGTCATTGTTACATGCAGGAGAGGTGCGGGCAAAGTTCCAACACTCAACATGTCACTGACACTTCAGGTGAGGCATAGCGGAATTGTACAGGAGCTCAAACTCATCTGAAGAGAACAGTGACCCAGCATCCGCATCTTCCAAATATAACAAATCAAACTCCAGGTAGCTGCTGCACTTAAAAGGTTACCAGTTGCATTGGGCTACCTAGTTCATAGCACAGCCTGAGGGACTATATTTGGGTAAAAAAAATACTTTTAAGTCTCTGAGTACATTGTCATACTGCAGCTTTGATCCAGTCATTGCTTGTTGATAGGTCTGTATGGGATGAGATCCATCAGCATCTCTCATTCCTAAAGTGCCTGAAGTTCTGCAACTTGTGATGGGATTTTTCATTGCCTTTGTACTCTTGAGTCACAGAGTTCATCTCAGCTGATAAACTGTGTGTGTGTGCGTAGGTGTAAGAGTTAACTTGTAAGAGTTGTATGAGCCCAGAGAAACACTGTGAGAAACATCAACTTTCCCAAAAGGTGGATCAAGGAAAAGCTGCTGGCCATTTACTGGACAAATTAGAGGTATGTCTGAATTGGGAAAGTGAAGTTACAGGAAGTGAATGTTGTGTGTTTTGATGTTTGGTGGTCGTCCTGTTGGCTTCAGCAAGAAAGAACGCATATGCAGAGTGAACAGTGCCAGTGGATGGGTTTCATCCCTAATGATGAACTGCGTTTGCTGACCATTTCTCTGCAGCTCCAAAACCTTTTATCTAAATTGGCTTGGATGGCAGAATATTGTGATGTTAAAGAGAAGAATTTATGCAGTAACCAGCTTGTATTCAGCTCTTGTAGACATTTCTTTCTTACTTAGAAAAGTTTCTCAGACACTAGGTATTTTATACTGTGCGGCCTAGCAGGGCTGCAGTCAGGACACAGTACAGTAATCTATTTGGTCTTGACCAACATACAGTTATTTGTCTTTTTTCTTTTAAAAGACACCACACACTGACACATTCATGCAAATCAAAACCAAATGCTTGATTTAATCGACTGGACTGAGAAATGCTGACAGTACTTGATTTATTCAGAGCAGACACTGGAATGCAGAGACATTCAAGATGATAAGGCACAAACACGCTTTAAAGCTACAGTCGGTAAGACTGAGAAGAAAGTAGACTTGGCTAGAAAATTTTAATTAGTACAATTTCCAGGTCTCTCCACATCCCCCTCCCCCTCCCCCTCCACTGCACTCTGGCCCTGCCTACAAAGCCCTTCCCTGCAGTGACTAGCACTCCATCAGACACTCCTCCTGGCTGCTTTGATTCAGGTACAGTAGTCTGTGGGGCCTGGTTATCTTTTCACAGACTATCTCATGTACTACTGTCAGGTCATAGTGACAGTTCAGGCAAATGTGATTCTGCAATAGTTCATTCTGGTATCATAACATTTTATTTTGCACGTCACAAAGGATTCACATCTAGCACAAAGGGGATGGTAAGATTAGCAACACAACACCTGATTCAACATCAGATTTATTATGATTGGAATGAGAATTGTAGACACATACAAGTCAAATGGAATATGTAATTAATCATGTAAAAGGTCATTAGAAGACTAAGTCTTGCTAATCATTTGGACTTCTTAACTTGGTCTTGACTCAATCTTGACCAGCCAGAGTCTTGGACTCAGCTTGGATTCAACAAAGGTGGTCTGTACAACAGTGATTACTAAGGCCTCCTTAATTATCTGATGTATTTCTTCGACTTGTGTGTTTAGGGTTGTTGCTTGCTGCATTACCCACCTTCTCTTGAAATTCAGTTCAAGGACACATGTCCTGACATTTTCCTTTAGAATTCTCATATATAATTCAAAATTCATTGTTCAGTCAGTGATGGTAAGCCTTTCTCGTTGCAACCCTGCCATGCACGCCATTGTTGTTCAGTGTTCTCCTGATGGTGGACTCATGAACATTAACATTAGCCAATGTGAGAGAGGCCTTCAGTTGTTTAGAAGTTACCCTGGGGTCCTTTGTGACCCCACTGACTATTACACACCTTACTCTTGGAGTGATTTTTGTTGGTCAACCACTCCTGAGGAGGGTAACAGTGGTCTTGAATTTCCTCCATTTGTACACAATCTGTCTGACTGTGGATTGGTGGAGTCCAAACTCTTTAAAGATGGTTTTGTAGCCTTTTCCAGCCTGATGAGCATCAACAACTCCTTTTTTTTAGATCTTCAAATGTCCTTTGTTTATGTTATGATACACTTCCACAAACTTGTTGTGAAGAGCAGACTTTGATAGATCCCTGTTCTTTAAATAAAACAGGTGCCCACTCACACCTGATTGTCATCCCATTGATTGAAAACACCTGACTCTAATTTCACCTTCAAATTAACTGCTAATCCTAGAGGTTCACAAACCTTTGCCTCTCACAAATATGTCATATTGGATCATTTTCCTCAATAAATAAATGAGCAAGTTTAATATTTTTGTCTCATTTGTTTAACTGGG
>BRDA01079569.1:6972-33061 GCA_036984385.1 Crenuchus spilurus
TTGAGGTGTTTTTGTTTTTTATTTTCGTTTTGAACGTTTTGAAGTTTACTTTTATTCGTAACTAACACTTCTCTATTACTCTTCACAATCAATGCTTATTTTCATTTGAAGTTTTGCAAGTTTTGCTTTTATTTTTTGTTTTTGTGGAGTTTGCTGCTAAAGTATTTTTACTTCTGGAATCTCACAGTTTTCACTGTTGGGTTGGGCTTATAAGAAGGTGTTCACCTTGAATTTTCATTGGTCACCTGATTTTAGACTGATAGGTATCCTGATACCTTGTCTGAGACCTACCATGCCCACCCCACCAGCTTCACAGTAGCAGCTATTTTTCACATTAAAATATGTTTCATTGCTGACTGGGTTGAACATATCACAGGATATCAGAGGACACTGTATGCTCCAGACCAAAGACAAAAACGACAATTCAGACTGTTATCAGCAACAAGCCCAAAAGCCAAGTTCTGTCATGATTTGGGTTTGTGTTACTGCCCTTGACAAAGGTAATTTACACTTCTGAAAAGTTCAATCAGATTTTGCATTCATGCATTTTTCAATAAGACAATGTAAAATCACATGCTGCACATATTACAAAGGATGGCTGTGCAAGAACAGAGTACAGGCACTGGACTCCTGACTTGCCCCCAATAGAGAATGTGTGGAGAGTTTTGAAATGAAAAGTGTTTAACTGATTGGTATCATTGGTGTCAAAATATATTTTAAATGATATGAGAAGAAATCGCAACATTGTAGAGTAGTAAATGCCCCCCACCCCGGTACTGTTAAAATTCAATAGTGAATTTTCAGGTCTAAAAGAACTATATTCTGACATTGGGAGGGATTCAATAAAAAGGAATAAAGAGAAGAAAGTGTTTTGCCAGTTCTGCATGTGAAGGTAAGATCTAAAAATAAAATTGTCTCCTTAGCCTCTAGTCACAGCACTATAATACAAACCAATTCACTTCACCCCTCCCCCACCATCTTAAAGAGGAAATCCACCTCAGCAGCCATAGATGCTAAAGATATTTCAACTTTAATGTCATAACACACTTAATCCTCTTTAGTGTCAGATAAATGTCACACAAAAAGAAGCACATCATAGACTAACACAACACATCCTGTCCACATCCCTCCTTTATTTCCTTCCTTTTGTTCTTCCAACATTCCTCAATCTGTTCCAAAGTCTTCACCTGCAAAAGTCCATATCTCAGTCCATACTCTATATACTATAATATAGCTCTACATATACAGTGGTAACCCTACTTACAAGCATCCCCACTAACGAGTATTCCAGGTAAAGAGTCGAGATCTCGGAATATTTTTGTTCCAGGAAACGAGTAATATTCCAGCTAACGAGTAGCGTAAATTTCTTCAAGTATGCCAAACCGCTAGGGGTGCTGCAGTCGTGGCATCTCCTAGATGCTACCGTAGAAGAAGAGGTCAGTCAATACCTTTGACCGCTGTCAAGTAAAAGTGAAAGTGCCTGTTGAAAGCGACGCTTAGGTAGCGAAAGGTAGTGAACAAGAAAGTTAGATAAATTTTATTTTTACTTTTCATATGATAGGTGTAACCATGCAGCCGCCAGCCTACATGGGCACCATCGGTCTCCCTCTCATTAGCGGCCAGGCTACACAAGTGTCGTCGTCTTGTTTATTAAAAAAAAAAAAACATATAAACACATTATTTAGCATATTAAAGTATACTGTATATTGGCCGGCTGACACAGATTAATCAGTTTTACATGTATTCTTATGGGGAAAATGCATCCAGCTAATGAGCATTCCAGCTAACGAGCTCCTTAAACTCGTAAGTAGGGTTACCACTGTGTGTGTGTGTGTGTGTGTTATATATATATATATATATATATATATAGTTCTGTTCAAAGTTTTGTTAATATAATGGAAAATATTCAGTCAGAATATTGGGGTTATCATCATCCTAAGACTTACTGCTCTTGTCTGTCTTCTTACATCCTTCAATCTTTTCTAAAAAATTTTAAGTCAATTTGCTTAAGTTCTCTGTCTTACTATTTTGTCTAGCATCCAAGAGAACATCACAACCCTACAAGCACTATTACTTTGTGACAACATAGTGATGTACTGTTGTAGTGCTCACATTGAAATTCCTCAGAAAGTTATTGTTGTGTTATCTGACATTTTAGAAGATTCTGACCATGTACTGACAACATTATAAAAAAACAGTACAGGTAATTTGCACTATGTTGCAAAAATATATTGAGTTTGAATTTTGAAATGCTGATATCAGGTAATCTTTATATAGTAATGGAATGTGTTTGCTGGGATATGTAGTGCAGCTGAAGTTTCTCCATTATCATAATTTAGCACACCACACAATTATTGTTTTTTGTTGTACAATTTCTGAAAGTCAATAATAAGAAAGGGAGCAGCCAGAAAAAGAACAAGAACAAGAATAACAATAAGAAGGATCTTTAAGGTAAAAACTTACCTGAGTCAATTTGCTTATCCTTAAAATTAAATTTCCTAATATTACGGTGCTACATCATCAAATTAGAATATTTTGGAAAAAGTTCATTTTTGTTCAGAATTTCTTTAAAATGGTAAACAGTCATATTCTATATTCACTACACATAAAATGACATTTCAAGTCACAGTACTATTGATCAGTTTGGCTTTTAGCTCATGAAAATCAGAAGTACAGACTCTCAGATTATTAGAATATTTCATTTTAAGTTTCAATAAATTACTATCCAAACAGAATAAATATTAAAACAAAAAGGGGAGAAATATGTCATGTTGTGTATAATAAGTATAAAATATATGACTTTTTAAATTTGTATTAAATTATGAACACAAACTAAAAAATATTCTAATTTTGGAGATGCACTATTATCTCTCTTATTAAGCAGGGATAGGTGGGCAATATGATAATGATATTATGAGTTTTGTGATCAATTACATGATATCATAGTATCTCTAATTCTGACCAATATCATCACAAAACTGCATTTCTGTAAGCTAAATGAACTGTAACAGGGTTAAGTTGTCCTTTGCTTGTGTCTGTTCACTTGGCCAACTTTCCAACTGTTTCCTTTTACATCTCTTTCATCCACCAAATCTACCCCTCAGCCTTCACTCTCCTTTGCTTTAAGCTTCTCATTTCTACTCATCTATTCATTCATGTTTTTTACTCTTCCTGTCGATCCTCAGGCTTTTTCATCTCTAACTCTCTCTTTCTCCCTCCAGCAATACAAGGTCCCCATCACACAAACCCCTCACGCAGCTCTAGTCTTTACGTTAAAAGCCATAAAGACTGGCAGGCTGTGACATTTTCTGACTTACATCGCTGCCCCGCTGATAGAGAGCTGAAATGAACCTGCTTCTTGCTGTGACTTAGGTCTGAGGTCATTCCTGATTATATATGACTCTAGTATCAGTGGCCACAGCCTGATTAAACAGAATAAAAACAACAGAAATGAATATGTAACAATGAGAAGAATGACTCTGATAAGTTCATAAAATATATGAATATTTGAGCTCATTTTCTTGTATTTATTACTGAACTGGTTATTGGAAAAATGCACAGGTAATTCTGAATATTTTCTATTATAATCAAAATGGGCAGCACTGTGGCACAGCAGGTAGTTTTGCATGCCCTGCAGGATTTTAAACCATGACGGTATAGTGTGTTACTAATGGTCCTCTTTGAGACTGTGGTGCCAGCTCTCTTCAGGTCATTGACCAGGTACTCCCATGTAGCTAAGGGGCTGATTCTTGACCTTTCTCAGAATCAGCCTTATCCCACAAGGTGAGATCTTGCACAGAGCTCCGGACACAGGAAGATTGACAGTCATCTTGTGTTTCTTCCATTTTCTAATAAAGTTAAATTTATATATTTCAAGACAGAGGACACAACTTAATTAACTTTAACAAGTGGATTTTTTTCCCAGTTCTTCCATTATGCAGGTCTTCAGTTGTACAACTGTATATGGCATAGACTGTTGTATTTTGTATTACACAATGTGCCACATTTTCAATTGGAGACAGTTCAGGACTGCATACAGGCCAATCTCGCTCCCACACTTTGCTTGCTCAGCTATGCACTTGTAATCTGGGCAAAATGTTATGTGGCATATCTTTGTAATTGTACAGTTCTTTCTGCCTTAATGATGCCCTCACAGATATGCAAGTTACTCGTGCCATTGGCAATGATACACCCTCAAACACATGACAGATGCTGGCTTTTGGGACTGAAGCTGATAACAGTTTAGATGGTCCTGTTCCTCCTTGCACTGTTCTGAAATGTTGGGTTACTAAACATGCTTCAACTGCAGGTGTCCCTTGTCCATCTCATATGAGCCTGAGCCCAGTGCTTCTGGACAGTGATGATGTATGGCTTCCTCTTTACATAAAGTCTTAAATTGCTGTGCATGCACAGGCAAGTAGTGTAGACTAACAAAGGTTTACTGACATATTCCTGAGTACGTCATCATACCCTTTACAGATACATGAGTTTTTTTGCCAGTGGCATCTAAGGAATCAAAGATGATGTGCATTCAGAAGTAGTTTTTGACTTTGACCTTCACACACAGAGATCTGTCCTTGAATCTTTATTATTTTGTGCACTGTAGAGGATGGAGTGTCCAAAAGCCCATCAATTTGTCCTTGTGCTGGAGTATTTGCTGATGCATCTGTTTGCAAATTGGTGAGCATGCTCAGGAAGGTCTGGACATTTCTTGAAGGATCCTTATATACTACTGCATAACTTACCTACTGACATTGTTCTTAATCCTGAAGTGATGCTGACCCAACTTTTTTTTGGCTTTCATTTAAGAATAAATGTATATCTTCCATAAATAAATAAAGACATTGATTATGGAAAACAAGAAATAAATTGTCTTTATTCTGATTATGTTCATAAAAATTTCATTTTTGTTCATAAATTAATACAAAAAGGTAAACAGTCATGTATTTACATATTTTAAGCTTTTATGGTTTAATGTTGATACAGTTTGAATAGTAATTTATAGAAAATATTCTAATAATACATAAATTAAATTATGGATTTCACATTTTAATGAGTTATAAACCATAATGATCAACGTTAGAAAAAAGCCTTGAAATGCCACTTTATGAGTGACACGCACACACGCGCACACACACTACCTTTTTAAATAAACTTTTGCTTTTTGATGCTGCAATGCTAACACTCAGCCCAGTTATTATATGCTGAGTATATCAAAAACTCAATAACTCAATACCCAGTAAATTAAAACAAAATTATGAGTTTTTGTTAATGAGTGTTTCAAGATCAAATATTTTCTCACTGAGTTTTCTAAACATTCTTTAAAAAAATGTTATTCAAATACCAAAAATGTTTGAAAAGTCCATTCCCACATGAAAGCATTAAGCAGTAAAGTTCTGACAGTTTCATGGTTTGGCTGCCTACCTGCATAATTACTGAGTCAAAATAAAGCTTGTCTAATGCAGAAATGAGACAAAAGCCAAGGCCTGCAGTACAGCCGATGAGTACACAATAACTGTTGTTAATTCTGTGATCAACTGAGCTTTACAACTGCATGTATGACAGCACGGACAGCAGTGGGCAGAGGAAGCAGTCCGTTCCTGAATGCTAATGCCGCTTTGCTGTTCTGGTCTGGTGCTTTCGCAGAGGGCACCTCCACACTCAAACAACATCAGGCCTCTTTCTGAGCCATTCACATAAATCTCAACTCTGTTGCCTTTACACCAAAAAAATCTGCTCTCTCACACATTAACTTTCTTGCTCTTTCCCTCGCCTCTTGCTTTTCTACCTCTCCCTTTTATCTGTCTGTCTAGCACTCGATATCTCTACTGAAAAAGCAACAGACTCCCTCGCTCTTTCTCTCCCTCTGTCTTTTCTTCTGTCAAACCTACTTAAAGTCGTCTGTAATGCCAGCGACACAAGAGCAAAATCACAAACAGAATGCACGGTGCTACAGACTGCACAATGAGGAGCGCAGACAGGGAGACGTCTAACAAAGACAAACGACAGACTACAGCTTAAAGCTGGAGACAGCACTTTACAGATAGTCAGAATCCACCCCAAGCCTCTGACTCAGGATGCAAAGGCGTAAGTCGAAGAGCCGTAACCCTGACAACTGCTTTCAAGAAGAAATTTCAAAAACGTTCCCAGCACGCTGAGAACTATAGTCTCAGAGTGGAAAAAGTCACAACATCAAAGGCTTCCATTCCTCTTAATTTGCTCCTGTGATGAATCAGCATCGGTAAACATCATCAGTGTGATAATGAAATGGGGCGAATCAAAAAGCCATTACAAACAGCACATACGCCGATAACGCGGCCTTATTAAAGCCAAAGACTAATTCAAGTGGCGCAGACCAGAAGAGGCCAGACATTTTTAATGTCTGATTTCTCCGAAACACTAATGATCTTAATGCAGAGTTGAAGATTAATCTGGCTTCCTCCAGTGGTACCCTTTCACTAATTACAGAGTCTGATGTGCGGGGAGGGCAGCTCTCTTCATCCTGCTAATCGGCTTAATTTCATTTATCTTATTAACTTTAATTGAGCGCCTTTTCGCATATGTATATATTAGGTGGAATCTAATATGTCTGCTCTTAAAAATTCACAATACCTACCGCAGGCTCTGACTGCAAAGGGATTATCTCCTGCAGATGACTGTGCAACAGTATGAGGTGAGATCTATGAGAGTTATTCACCTTTCATATCACTTATGTTTTTGAGGGTTCATGGCCACTCAAGCTCTTTTCAAGCAAAGTTCAGCACAAAACGAATGACTGGTTAAAACATTCACACATGAAAAGTTTGGTTTGCACAGACAACTGGACTGGTGGAATATAAGTACAAAGACTGATCTCTTCATTACCGAGGGAACTAATGGCATTTTGGCAGATAAACTGGAGACAAACAGCTTTGTGGCTTTTTCTGACGGTGCACACACACAAAAAAAAGACTTTGTAAGACTCTAGATATGATTTTGATAAAAAAAAGAGAAACTCTGAAACTTTGACACCAAAGTCAAACTAATGCAGTATTTTCCTTGTTTCAAAGAGCTGCGCCTCACTGAAACAAAGTCATAGTGGGCTAATAGGTTTCATAACCAGCCGGACCTTCCCCTGCAGCTCTTTCCTGGGTACATTAACAGACTCTAGTCTATGAACTGAAGAGATGCCCCTCAAACTGCATGTGTCCTTGTATTTCACTCTGGTGGGGACTGAAAGTCCTTATAATGATAGGAATACATGTCAGATCTGTACAAGTGGCATTTTGCTGGTCCTCACTAGAAATGTGCTGCTTTCATAACAAACTTATTTGGAAAAATTAAAAAAGCAGAAGCATTGACCTTTGGTTACTAAGGTTAAGTTTAGGTTTAAGTTCATTTTTACTATGTATTACACAAGTGAATGAAATGTCCTCACTAGTATAGTACTCCCAAAGTGTGTTTGTGTGTCTGTTCCAGGTTTAAGGCATATTGTGAGGACCAAAACCTCTTTAAACACTCAGGTTGGTGGTACCTTTCTCATGTGGACTAGCTGGTCCCTGCAACATAAATCATTAAATTTTAAGGTGACGACATGTTTAAAGGTTAAGGTTTCGTCTTAAGGTTTAAGTAAGTCTATGTAATGTCCTCACAATTCACAGAAACAAATGTGTGTGTGTGTGTATGTTTATAATGACTTCTATAAAGCATATTGAGATGGAGAATGATACTGTATGAATTAAACTGAAGATTTGGACATTCAAGACTGCACTCATAACACAGATTCTATGTGATACATTTTATTTTGCAACTGTGATGAAATATAGCAATTTTATTACAAGATCAATGAAATCTCTGTTATCTGAGATACTAGATTTGTGAAATTATGGAAAGATTCCAGTGAATGCTTATGCTCTATAATATTATGGTCTCAGTCCTTTTGCAAAGTTTAAGATGAATTGGAAATCTTTTCAATTACATTTCCACTTTACTCGCATTATAACTGGTGCTTAAAGTACACTGACTTTGCTCTTTTGGACCTCTGAAAAAGATTACACTGGATACAATGAATCTGAATATAAGTCTGCTATCCTAAAGCAAAAGCCCCTGCATGGATTTCTATCCCTCTTAGTTCTTCAACTTGTAGTAATCTTATCTTCAGACACAACCTTGCAGAGATAATGAAATAACATAACACATGGAGTATGTTCAGGTTTAATGTTTAAACTGCCTCAGTGTCCAGACCAGATTTTTTCTGCCAAATGCTTGATTAGCAATCTATTATAATTAAAGTTGTCATTAAGGTAATTAACATAATGGATCAGTGGTAGAGATGAACATTTTTGGGCAAAACCAAAACTGAACAAAATGTTCAAAGGCCAAATACTAAATACCGAACTGTGTTTGTCACGGTTTCATTACGTTTGCACATTTTTCACCACTGCATAAATGAAATAGGCTAAAAATAGAAAGAAAAAACAATTACTAAATAATAATAATAAAAGCTGGGAAACTTCAACAGTGTGACTTGCTGTGGACAAATAACAAGTGGACATTACTCTAGAGCAGTTTGCTTTAGCCGAGGAACCAAGGAGTAAAAGGTCCACTCTCTAAAGACAAGAACTAGATAAAGGTAACAGGGTCATTAAAAACCATCAACTGAAAGTGTCTGTTTTTACCATTTTTAGCTGAATAATTTCAGTTGCAAAATATCCGGTGGATCCCTTATCACTGGGCTATTTAGGTGACTATTGAGTTCTAGTGTTAGCAATGCTATCATTGAAGCTCTAGTTCTGAACTAAATAAGCAAAATTTGAACTCAAACATGTCTTGGCTGATGAACACGTTCAGAGTAAAGTTGTGTAAATGTAATTTTGAGTGAACTACAGCTTATTACTCTATTTAGTGTGAAGTAATAAATGAAACATTTGGACATGAAACAGTTAATGGATGTGAAAACTCCATGAAGAAGGCATGTCATTGGGAGAGGTATATTAGGTCATGTTATTTTCCCCAAAGAATAAGGCTGAAGTGTGGGCATGTGTTTCTCTAAGATTACTGCAAGTCCTCAATGACCTCCATTCTCCAAACCTTCATACATTTGTGTCCAAATTAAAAATCCAGTAACGCCTCAGCTCCTTGCAACATCTGCTAGCATGTGCACTACTGACCATCTGCCTGAGCAACTCTAAATGACATCCAGCCTAAAATTAGTCGGGCTTACACTGCCTTTCACAATTTGATTGCACGAACGAAGGAGAAAAGTAGAACTCAATAAACAATCAGGCAAGTGTTATATTTTTGAGATGTTTGAGATTATGAGAAACAACGTAGCCCCACAGCTCTCATTAGGCATCAGCATGATGCAGAGCATTTAAATTGGCTGCTTTATTTTAGTAAAAGACCTTTTCATGCAGAACGCTCATTAGAAACTTTGACCTTTGAAGGACGTGCAAGCCTACAGGAATAGAGCAAAAAAGTATTGTTATTGTTATTTATTTCCATCTTACAATGTTCCTGACAAGCACAAAATTGATTTTTTCTCACATATTATTAAATGCTAAAATTCACTCCAGAGGCTGATTTAGCTTCATTCCATAATTCACTATATTAATTCTCACAGTTTATATTTATTGATGTTAATATTTTAACATTTCTGCAGAATCTTGTTTAATGTGACCCTTAGGCTGCTCGAGTGCTGACAGAATTACTTATTTCTTCTTATTCTGATGTTTCTATCAAATCCTCTTGTTTTGAGCTTAGCTCAGCGCAACATTTCACTGAAACACAGCATGAGTCAATGAAAATACTGAGTAACTACCACTGAAATTGCAATATGCTGCATTCTGCACAGCAGCGAGAAAAAGCCAGGCAGCCAGGTTCAGACAGAACTTATGAGGTCATTAGGGTGGCTACTGGGATGGTCTACATAGGAGGTCATTTTTGTACATCTCCGTTGATGACCCCTTCACTTTAAAGCTTTTGTGGCTGAATTTGAGCTCATCCCAGAGACTGGCACAGCACAGCTTGTTATTGTTTCATATTTTATTGTTTTGCAACGAGTTCAGAACTAAGGTTTATTCCATCTCTATCCAATTTGATGCGAGCGTAGGATTGGAACCAGTTGTACTTTCTGAGAAAAAGGCTTTTCTCTTTCTGCAGAAATGCTTTAAAATATAAAATGAACTGACATCTCTCTGAATCTACTGACCCTCTGAATAAAACATATTTTATGCCACAGGCTCACATTTCCCTTCAGTTTTAGTCAGAAAATGCAGTGCTTGTGTTTGCTGCTTTTAAGTCTGTGTAATACGGCTGCGACAATGTAATACATACTAGTGCATCTCCATAAACGAGAATATTGTGAAAAACTTCATTTAGGTTCATAATTTAATTCAAAACAGCAAACTGTCATATATTTTATATTCACTGCATGTAAAGAGACATATTTCCAGCCTTTCTGGTTTTAATGAAGATGACATTTGAATAGTAAATGTCTCAAATTTGAAATTTAATTCTAACAAGAGATGCAACAAATATAAAATATATGATAGTTTACCTTCTTGAATTAATTTATGAACACAAACTTTTTCACTATTTTTTTAGATGCACTAATAAAGCCCTTCTAATATCCTCATGTACTACTCTATCATATATAAAGGCCTTATAAGCCTATATTCTAAAATTACTTACTTGTTAAAGCCTGGTTCACACTACAGGATAATCAGGCCAATTTCGAGCCTGATTTCCTCCTCCCAACAATCATAAAAGGAGTCCAGATTTCAGGGTGATCAATAGTGATTGTCTTTTCAGATTATCCTGTAGTGTGGAGTGTCTATAATCAAATCTTTATCCTTCTGATGTTCTCCCAGATCAATTGGTGGCACCCTGATTGTGAATCATAAATATTAAACGTGTTCAATATTCACTACTCAGTGTCTTGTAATGCGAGCTTGACGCAGATTCTCTGGTGTAAACCTCCACATTGACGTCATGCATAAAAGACTGTCAACCATTGACAGCCAAGCTAAACTGAACTTATCAGTGTGTATGGGAGAAGTCAAACACATGGTGGTTAAATTGCGAGTGATGTGGACTTGTGAAGCTGTGACAACAATGTGACTGTCTTTATAATGTGTGCTGTTATGGTTTAATCCACACCCTTTTCATGGCTGAGCAGAAAATTCACAACTAGCATTGCAGTGAATTCACGGTCATCGGCTATGTTTGTTTACTCCTAGTTCATGAGAAACTCCCGCCTGCTCTCGATATAGCAGTTAGCAAGAAACTACTGAGAGGTTTACTGAGAGTCCTTGATCAGGTATAATCTGAAAGTGTGTGGTGTTTCATTCAACGCAGATGGTGTAGGGGGAGCCTTTATGACTAACAACAATCAAGGACAGAAAATCAATGAAAAATGTCAGTATGTCTCATTTTCAACATCGTTTAGAATTTTAAAAAATCTTGTAGGGTGAATCAGGCTTAAATGATTGTTATTTGAAAAAAAAAGTAAGTAACCTGACTGACATAAGATTTATATGTAAATTAATTTAGCTCATATTGGATGACTTTTATTGTGCTTCATTAAAAAAATGTCTTAGCTGAAGCATATCAATGTAAAAGATAATGATATCTTGCTGGAGGCAGTATAGCAGATATAGGTGAATGTACAGTGTTCTTATCACAAAAGCAATGAATAAAAATGGGCTGGTTATTGCAGCTTAATATTTATATACAGGGATATATAGACTAGATTGTGAATGGTAAGTTTTGAAATCTTATGTCCACATATGTCCTACATCTTCCGCTTTTACTTCAAAATGAGGAAATCTTGGTTTTCTATGATATGGGCCCTCTAACATCCATTCTGGCCCAAAGGCAAGACTACAAGCTCATAGCAAATCGATATGGAGTGCACATGTCCCTGAGGGGATGGCTCAATCAAAGTCAATCTGCTCACACAGGGATTTGGGAGATAGATCTGAAGATCAGCATTGATACAAGAAACCTTCTTCACATGTTCATCAGAAGTAAGAATTCCAGCACCACTGAGATTAAGCTGCGGAATATCCAGAAGAAACTCAGCCAGTCGATGATTGGATTGGCAGTGTGGGTGGCTAGAGTGTAAAAAAGAGCTTGAGAACACAGGACTAATTGACAGAGACAAACAGTCGGTTGAAGCTACTTAACCTTGGTGACAAGTAGACAATGCGTGATGTGAATGAGTATATGTGGGAATATACCTCAGCTCATGTTCACCTACCATAATTAGGCACCAAGAGCATCAATACAGCTTTTAAGCAGCTCTGCTAATCACACATCTGCACTTTGTATTTCTACAATTAGACTGTAGTTCATCCGTTTCTCTGTATACTTCCTTTAACACTGTTCTTCAATGATCACCTCAGTGTCACTACTGGAGTGAAAATAGTGCACCAACCAAAACTGCCCAGACTACAGTGTCCTTGTGAGCAGCAGCCTGTGACCACCAATGAAAGACTAGAGGATGACCAAAACAAACTGCAGAAACAGATGAGCTGTCTCTGACTTTACATTTACAAGGTGGACCAACAAGGCAGGTGTGTCTAATGAAGTGGTGCTGACATAGTGTTTAAAATCTCCAGCAGCTCTGCTGTCTTATCAACTAATACCTGCACAACACACACTAACACACCACAGCCACGTCAGTGTCACTGCAGTGCTGTGCATCACCAAAATAATACCTGCTCTGTAGGGATCCTGATCACTGAAGTGAAAGGAGGTTAATAAAGTATACAGAGAAACAGCTGGACTACAGTCTTTAACTGTAGAACTACAAAGTGCACCTATATGGTCAGTGGAGCTGATAAAATGGACAATGAGTGTCGATACAACATATGTGTACCTAATGAACTGGCTAACTATTGAAGAGTACATCAATGGACTGGTACAACAAGCAGCTTAAGAAAAAAATGTCAATAAAAAAAGTAAATTACAAGCCTTCCAGCATCATTTGTTTCAATTTTTCACATTTGGCAGATAAAGTTAAACAGTGGGGGGCTTTAACAAAACACAAGCACAAAAAAGAAGTTAACCTTGCCTTCCTGCTCAGATTACGTGCCTGAAATTTTGACAAACTGGACTGGGGTGACATTGAAGAATGGCAAAGCGGCCGGTGTGTGTAGCCAAGTCTCTTTTAAGTGTTTCAGCAGTGCTGGCGAGAGTACAGCGGATCTTTCCGCAGCCTTCGTGCTGGAGTCGCTCAGGCCAGCGTGCGCCATACAAGGCTTTCCTCGATGGGAAGTAAACTGCACAGCAGTGATGCAGATCATGCAGCTTCACTAAATAAGACATCAATTCCCCCTCTCTGAATGCATGCTAATTAGTACAGCGACAATGAAAATTAGCGGGTAATTTAGCCCAGAGTATAAAAGCTGAGCCCTTGTGCTGAGAATGAATTACATGCAGAGGAATGGTTTAGAGTAAAAATATTTATATCTGTTCATTAGTGTGTTTTGTGTGAATGAACGTGCTGTCATGTTTTGAAACAAGAAGTATACAGAGTCATGAATATGTAATAAGTGTACTTTCTCTTCTACAATAAGCACTAATGCAGAGGAATGAATTCACCTCTTAATTGATGTTTTCAGACTGGAGGTACACCTCTCTCTCTTGCTCTCTCCACACACACACACACACACACACACACTATGTTTTTGTTACTCAGTGCACACACACAAAACACACACTTGATATCACCATACCTCAATAACTCAGATCAAATCTCAAAGGCCTCTGTATCATGACTTGCACAAATAAACATAATCTTAAGATTCTTTGGCCTAATCAAGCATCTCCGGTTGCATCATTAATTAAGCAGCAATAAAAACAAATGCAGAGTGAATAACTGTTTCCGTTGCACCGTTTCTCTCCAACTTGCAAGCCTTCTTCATTTTGCCAGTCAGTAATTCATTGTGTCCCCTGCCGAGTGATAGTCAATCAATACCCAATTAAGAAGACGCTAGTGAACTAGTGATCTCCCTGGAGGGTGAGGCTATGTGCTAGTGGGAAATTTAAATGCAAATGGTGCAAAAGGGATATTGCACTCTAGTTTGCAGGCCTTGTTTGGTTTTTTTTCCTCTCTCTCTCTCTCTCTCTCTCGGCTTGAGTTACATTTGACCTCTCTGCACTGCAGCCAGTGATGGGCTTCATGCCTGTGGTCAGTGCAAGCAGGCAGCATTGCAAAGCGTCGCTGATATTTAAGTGACCTCCTCTGTCAATACGCCTGAATGATCCACCAGCTGAAGACTCACGCGCATTTACACACAGGTCACATGTACAGTATTACAGAAACACTGTATATGGACACCCACACCTCAGCAGTCACCTCCTGCAGCCTCACAAAAGCCCAGTCTGATACCAGGACTTAGGAAACAGAACTGGTGCAACAATATCATGCCCTGCAGTGCAACATACACACACACACACACACACACCCAAACAAACAGACTGACACGAATTAAGTCACAGGCGCCCTCTCGCCATGCTGACGCCTGCCAGAGTTCAGCTTGCTTTTGATCTGTGGGTGCAGGTTATGAGGCCTCTCACTAATTTTAGCCAGTCGTGTTAGCTACGCTTGGCTTTGAAGTGTCCGGCCTCCGGGATAGAGGGCTACAGTGCTTATCAAGAGTCCAAGAGCAAAGCACCTTCTCCGAAATCACACACACATACACAGGTTTGTTATACAATGTCAGGACAAGTCAGGTATTGTTCCATATAACAAGTATATCACAAGTAGGACATCATGAAAGTTAGTGTAGGTTCATAATTTAATGTATAAATGTAAACTGTTGTATATTTAGATATATTACACATAGTTTTTTTTTTTTTTTTTTTTGATACTGGTGAGATTATTGATTTCTAATTTGAATGAATTATAAGCCATTCTGATCAACAATAAGACAAGAAAAATGCTTGAAATGTCACTTTACATGTAATGAATACCAGCAATTGATTGATGTCCTGTCCTGTGTTTGGCTAAAATAGCTGAATGACCTGCTCAGCACTCAATGAAGGGGTAAAAGGATTCCCCACATCCCTGAAAAAGTTTGATAATAATGAACTTTTTCATGAAATTTAATTCTTTGATGTGTAACAGTATTAAATAAATGTGCCTGTATGACAAACTAATGTCTTCTATGCATTCATTACTGTATATGTACTGTAACGACCTACACACAATCATTTTCTATATCTAACTCTAAAGCAGGGGTAGGCAACTCCAGTCCTGGAGTGCAGGTGTCCAGCACAGTTTGGTGATGTCACTGCTCTGACACTACAATTAAACCTGCTAATTGCCCACTGAGTTGAATCAGGTGTGTTTGATCAGGTAGATCACTAAACTGTGCAGGAAACCGGTACTCCAGGACTGGAGTTGCCTACCCCTGCTCTAAACATGGGTCTAACCTGATCAACTACTTAAATTATAAATATCTGCTATAGACATATATGATGACTTCAAAAGACTGGGGACACCAGGTAAAACCAGGTAAGCAGAAGATGAGCTGATCTCGCAAAGTCATAAAGTTAAACACTTTTTAACATTTTGCGCAAGATTAATGTGTTATTTTGGTTTTGTGCAATTCTAAAATGAAAAAAGGAAAAGGTACACCATGCAAAAGGTTGGGCATACCAAAGAGATTTGAGCTCTCATAACTTTTATCAAGATGTCAGACCTTAATTACCTTCTTAGGTCTATGGCTTGTTCTCTGTCATTATTTGGCATGGCAAGGCGATGAAGCTCTCCAAAGGTTTATAAATTATGTGACTTCTCAAATCTTGTTCCAACAATCAGCAACCATGGGCTCCACTTTGCAACTGCCTTGCACTCAATTTAAATAATTGATGGTCACAATGTAGGAGAAAGCTAACAAGATAGCAAAGTGTTGTCAAATAGTCACTTCCTCTGTTCCTCTGTTCAAAAAGGCCATTAAGTAATGGTAATGAAAAGGAATGGTGGACACAAGGTTCAGGTTTGGAAGACCAAGAATACTTTCAGAAAGAAATGAGTGTTGGATGGTTAGAAAGGCAAATCAAAAGCTTTGTTTGACTGTGAAAGAGATTCAGGAAGATACAGGAGCCTGTAGCACTGTTCAACTGTGAATCAACACCATCACAAATATGACCATCATGTTAGAATCATAAGAAGGAAAATGTTTCTGTATCATCACTTCAAAATTCCGTGTACTATCTCAAGAGGCGCAAGCTGAAGGTTTTGCCACGGCCCTCACAGTCCCCTGACCATATAATCAAAAATCTGTTTATAAACTTGTAAGGCATTCCACAAATCTCACAGATCTAGAAGCCTGATGAATGGGGAAGAAGAATGGGTAAACCCCCTAAAAGAGAACTGAATAGCCCTACAATAATAAAAAAAATGTTTTAGAAGCTGGGATGCACAAAAACAGTGTTAATAAGTACTGAACATGCAGGATGCCCAGACTTTTGCTTTGTGCCCTATTCCTTATTTTGAAGCTGTAGAAGATGAAGTTTAAAAGTAGACTTACTCAAAATGTTAAGCTATTTACAGTGTGATACACACACATGCACACACACAACCCCCACCACAGTGAAGACTCCAGAGAGAAAGCATAAACACCAGCCAGATTGCATGCACTATTTTTACTAAGTGCCATGCTAGCAGCAGTGCTTGTGAAAAGTGCAGCTATGTCGCCAGATATCACAGCTGATATGAGATATGGTAAGTCTTCCTCTGAGCCCTGACTGATAGAGAGCGTCTCACTCTTGATAGTATTGTAAGGAACAGTGTGAAAGAACTGACATATGCTGAGTCTATAAATTACATTAAACTGAAATCAAGATCTAATATGTATCTTGTACTATACCCTCACTCTCTGCTGTATCTGATCCACTTCTACTAGCACAACACACACCATGTCAGCGTCACTGCAATGCTGAGAATGACCCACCACTCAAATAAAACCTACACTCACAGACATAATTTGTGGGGGGACAGGGGGGGCATGTTTCCTGAACTTTTTCAAAAAAGCAGCTTTGGTCCCCAGCAGTTTTTACCACCCAAAAACAATGTTACACTATATTAAAATAAGACAGGTGAAGCACTAGGACCAAGCGAAAAACGGCCGCTCAAGCTGAGGCCTTTTTTGCTTTAGACCACCCACAAGCTCATCTATTGGCTCTGCCATTTCTTGATAATGTGTGATTGGCTGTCCCCACTGTCACTCCATTTGGTTGTAAACTGGTGTTTGGCCAGTCTGTGTTTAGCTGCCACTGTGAGTTGATAACATGTTGGATGATTGAATCTGTGTCTGTGTTTTGAAGCTTTGGATGAGTTGATTATATTGAAATGTTAATATCTATACCTTCTGTGAACTGCTTATTTTTACTCAAAAATTTGGTATAATTTTATGTAATTTGACCATGTATTGACCATATATTCCACAACTAAGTGTAAAATTGGTGTTAATTAGTTGGAGTGAAGTTGACTAACAAGGTGAAACACAGAATTGGGTGATAATTTTATTAAGCTTTACAAGCAGTCAAACCATAAAAAAAAAAAGTGAACTGAAAAGTAACAATAGAAAATTAGAAGGACTACACATTGAACTGAAAGAATCTGAGTTTTATTAAATGATCAAATTAATAATGTATTAATCTTTTATTAATCATTAATATTAATTTAGTTTTTTATTACTGATCACTATTAATAGCTATTATTAGTATATGATATGATTAGTATATTATTAGTATATTATTCATAGTAACTAATAATTATCAATACAATATTATTAATGATATTTTAATAACAATGTATTAATATGTATTAATAATTAATAATAATTTCTTTTATGTTCAAGCACCCCGACCCCATTCCCGTAATAAGTCTGTTGTATCCCCCTACCTCTGAAATCAAAATTTAATCACTGCCTGCACTATGGTGGTGCTGTTGGGGTCCTGATCATTGAAGAACAGGACAAAGTACACAGAAACAGATGGACTACATTCTGTAATTGTAGAACTCCAAAGTGCACCTATATGGTCAGTAGAGCTGATAAAGTGTGAGGGTAGATACAAAGTACGCAATGAAGTGACCAGCAAGCAGCCTTGAAATCATGAGTGCTATGGTGGGTTTTAACAGGGTGGTCTTACCTTCCGCCACTCCAGATAGATAGAATGCAGCGTATATGTCTGGAACTGTGTCACGGATCAGAGAACATGGGTACCTGAAAAACACAAAACACATTATTACACACACACACCTACACCCACAATCTCATTCTTAACACTCCAGCCAATGAATAATATGCCACAAACCTATTTGTAAAGAGAGGCAGAACCATAAACTATAACATAAGCAGGAATAAAAAAAAACAGGCGAGATGTGTTCCCCAGGCCGAAGCATGGCATAAAAATTTAAAAACCATCAGCATCACTGCTTGAGGAAATCTACAAGCCATGTGCATTTCTACTTAAAAACGCAGACTTAGATGACTCCAACAAATGGTAAATATCTATCTGACCTTCACTTCAACAACTACACTGAGCCTAAATAAGAACTAGGTGTAGGTGAGTTAAAATGAGCTGATCCTATGTTGGCAATGGTGAGTGTTGGTTCACATATCTAAATTTTGTAGGACAGGTGAGTACCAGTGGTATCACAGGGTGTTCACCAGCAGGTAGAGATAAAGGTATTATAATATCTTTATACTTGCTCAAACCTTGGATTAAAAAGGTCTTTCCGGTCATTCCGGTGCTGTAACAGCCTAAGGTCTCCAGTGTTGAAGTGGTGTAATAAAGGCAGATGCCACTGATGATGATAGTTTCAGAGAGGTTAACAAGGTCTAGAATGAACATACATTAATGTGTAGGTATGCACACACATTCACGTACACAAGCCACCCTGACGGATTCACGGCTGTGATGAGATATTGCAAGGATGAAGGGTTGCTGTGTTGAGTGAATGATAGTTCTTCTTTCACGGCCTGAGATGAGGGGTGCAATAGGTGCCTACAGGCTGATTTAGAGGGCCACTCACACACACATGCATATATATCCAATGCCATGGCTCTCCAGCAATGACTTACGACAATATTTCCACTCTGTGATGAGGAACGACATCACTGCTTCCCTTCCATCAATTATCGCTGTTCTGTCTATCTTCAATGCAGGTGAAGCTAACAATATCGCAGCACTGGTTTGTTATAGCCCCGTCCACAACAACAACCCAGTGAAACACTCTTCTGATTTACAACATCTTCCCTGTGCTCTCCTTCACCGGATGGGTGTAGCACTCAAGGGCACAACACACTGACCCAAAGATCTCCAACAGCATCCAATATTAATGCTGGAAGTAGGTATGATACTCTTCCAGAATATGAACTAACAAGCCTAATGAAGCATTGTGAAGGTTCTAGAGGAATGTTCTAATTTATCATGAATAATTCTAAAATAGTGAGAAAGAGGGAGAAAATTCTAAAGCTGTGTCAATGGAAAGTGTTTTAGAACTGGTTGAATGGAGAACATTTCAGAACAAACAGTAATGAAGGTGTGCATATTCCTCAACAGTATGAATGGGAGAGAACCAATGGAGAATATTCTATAATAGTGTGATTGAGGGAGAACATTCTAAAACTGTGTGTATGAAAGTGAAACTTCTAAATAAATGCAAATGAACAAGTTCATTCTCTAGTACATCATTCACTAACGACAACAGTATTGGAAGGCAATCAGCAACAAGATAATTAGTGAAGTCGGGATGTTTGATGCTCACCACCTCACCTCATTCACAACTCGTCCCAAAAATGGAGCACCACCATTCCAGAGAACACACATCCACTGCTCCACAGCTCAGTGAAGGGGGACTTTATAATTCTCTAGCCCAAGCCTGTCATTAGGCTTTGTGCCAATAGGTTCATGTTTATCTGCTCCATAAAGTCCTCTATTGGCAGTACGTTTCTACAGGGACTAGTCAAGCTGTGTGTGTGCATTTGCACATCTGCATCAGCAATGGGTGCAACTTCAAATAGCTGAATGTGTTCATTAAAAGAGGTGTCCAGAAACATTTGGGCATTTATCCTGCCATGTTTGTCTATCTTAACTCATAACCCCAAGCTGAATTCAGTTGCTATACAACCTCATTGTCATCATACCTTCTCCTTGGTCAATCCATCTGAAGAGAAATTAAATCTAGGTGGAATTGAATTACCCAGTTAATGTTCTAGGCTCATTTGCAAACCTGTCTCATCCAGGAATGTCTCTCCTCTACAACATGCAGAGAATTTGATCCTTTCTTTCTAGGGAGCATCCAACAACTTTTTCAGTGTGTTGTCAAACCAAAGCTTGAATACTACTGCTCTCCAGTGTCTGGTCTTCCTACGTGTGTCATGAGGTCCTTGCAAATGATCTGGTCTTTAATCTTCACCCATTTCACTCACTCCTACAGGCATTTGTTCTCTTCAACAGCTTTCTGTAGCTGTCCATGTCAGTTTCCTGTAGCTTCTCTCTGATGCTTGGCTAAAGTCAAAAAAGTACCTGGCTCTCCCTACCTGAAGGTAATACACAACTATTATGTACATGTGGGAGAATGCTCTAGAACAGGGGTGTCCAAATCAAGTCCTGGAGGGCCGGAATCCTGCAGAGTTTGGTGATTTCCCTGCTCTGACTCTACAATTAAACCTGCTCATTACCTGCTGAGCTGAATCAGGTGTGTTTGATCAGGAAGATCACCAAACTCTGCAGGAATCCGGCCCTCCAGGACTGGATTTGGACACCCCTGCTCTAGAACAACGTGAAGCTCCCAACAATGTGATACAATGCACACCAACACAACACTCAACCAACTGTTGATATGTTTCTTGGGTTGGTATGCTCTAGCCTTCATCCATATCATTGGTGTAGAGCTATGAAGTTCTCCTTTCCAACAAAGCCATTTCCCCATGTATCATATCATGCAAGAGGGATGTAAAAGTCAGACAATTTTATTTCACTTGCAATCTCATAACAAGACCAATGGGGGAAAAAAACTCTGAATTCAGAGTCAGGGGAAAGCAAAAAAAGTTTAAGCTTTTGCTTTCAGATTGTTGACGTTCAGCCATAATATCTTAGTGAGCGACACTGAACTGTCTATTAAAGGGAATCTCTATAAACAGCATATTCTTTTGTAAAAACCAGCTCAAAGTTTGACAAAAATGAGCAATAATTTGTCTTAGAAAATGCAACTATGGTAACTGGAGTTACAGTAATTAGGCCATGCAGTAGAGATGGAGCAATCAGGCCATGTACAGGCACAATAAACAGTGGCTTTGTTTGATGCATGGTTACTAAAACCCTGTTATTCTAACCGTCTGTGGCCTCTTGAAGGCGAACCCTCTCCCTGTGCACTGATGATA
Organism: Crenuchus spilurus; assembly: GCA_036984385.1. Classification (NCBI taxonomy): domain Eukaryota; kingdom Metazoa; phylum Chordata; class Actinopteri; order Characiformes; family Crenuchidae; genus Crenuchus; species Crenuchus spilurus. Next base: position 28,359 of record BRDA01079569.1, read on the forward strand.
ATTGGTCGTCTTGAGAGATGTACGACACACACTCAATTACACTGAAGTGGACTTAAGGTAAAGGGGGCAGATATGCCTCTAACTGAAAGCAGTGTACATTCACACCAGCACTAGATTAAATGTTGAGAAGGATGAGATGACCTTTTCACTGTAAGTGATATTTAACATTGTTCCACTTTCACAGTAAGACAAAGAAACAGAAGAAGGAGCATCAGGTACAAGCCTCACTGTGACAGTGGGCTACATATTAATTTCTTTTAGTTTCAGATATTGGATTTGGTATGTATTTGGATACTGAATACATAAAGAAGGTGCTATATGATTACAGATTAGTACAGTGCACAGTTAGCACTATGGTTGTCTTTAATGCATGCAACTTATATGTCACAGTAGCACTGATAATAGCATTGAAACATTGTTTTCACCTATAAATTATGTATATTACATATTGACTATTATTAAGTCTTTGTTATGGCTTATAATGTCATACATTGGTAAGTGGTTATATGCCCATTACTACTTAAACATAAACTAGGGTGAATAAAGCATGTATGCACCATTTTGTATAGAATGTGCATATTGGAATTACTAAAACCAGCACTACATAAAGATAAAACAGCAACAGGGTTCAGTTTTAGAGAGCAAGTACTAATTATTTACCATTTTCTTCTGAATAACTATTTATCAGTTACCTCTAACTAAAGACAGACCAAGGCCCTATACTAAAATGAGACACTGCTTTCACAAGATTTACTAAGAACCTGTGCATAATCATTACACAAGCATGCAATCTTCATGAATTATGCTTATTAATTTAGCTCCTATACCATCGTGTTAAATTGAATATCTTAGCAAAGCACTAACTGGGTGTCTTCATATCCATAAACGTTGCAGAAAAATACTATAATTTATGATGCACACATAACAGTGCTCAGGATAACAGGTGCTTAATTCAACCTAGTTAATGCTTAATAAAGTAGAAGCCAGTTTACTGCAAGCTATTGGCTTAATAAGGGTATTACAAGGGCATCATATGTTTATGCAAACTGTACACAGTAAGAGATTTGTTTATGTGGAATGTGTTATTCAACAGCAAGTAAGCAACATGGAAAAAAGTAACCTAGGTTATTAGCTGTAAAGTAGGAGTGAAAAATGCAATAAAATGTCAACCAGCCAGCAGTCAAAGCACCTGCACAACATAACATGCAAATCTACTGAAGCTAAGAATGTCTGGGTCTGGTTAGTACTTGGATGGGAGGCCTCTAAGGAATGTTTTTGTGGCTGTTGGAAGTGGTTTTGGTTGGGACAACAAGAGGCATTAGTCCTGTGTGGATGCCTGTGACATGGACATTGCACTGTATAAATGATGTGTCTTTCAGATCAGACATAAAACCAAGATTTTGATTTCTGAAGACAGAAAAATCTCAAAACTGCCTGAGCCCCTGGTTATCTCTCTGTCTAATAGCTAATCCGTGCTGAGCTGTCTAGTGTGAACTGGCTGCTGTTGCATCATCATGGTGGATGTTGCATGTTGGTGGTGCTTGAGTGACTCTATGATATCTGTCCCAAATGTCAAAGCACCCTGAGCATCTAAAAAGCACAACAGAAATATAACTGTAAGCAAATATCATGTAACAAAATGAACAGATGGAAAAACTCTTGAAAAATGTTGACTTTTTTTGGTCTTGCCATTTTACCCATCCATACAGTGAAACACACACTAGCAGTGGGAAGCCCTAATCATGGTGCCCAGGGAGCAGTTGGGGTTTAGGTGCCTTATTCAAGGGCACTTCAGTCATGACCTGCCTGCAGATCAAACGGGTGACCTTCCGATCACAAGACCAGATCCCTAACCACCAGGTCACGGCCTGGCCTTAGATGTAATGATTGTTGAACATCCTAAACAACGTCAGATGTTCCACGTGTGTTTCTGTTGGTATTTTAATGAATCAGGAAATTCCCATGACCCAACAATGGTAAATAAATTGAGATAACTGTCAGCGGGCTGATCATTGACCTTCATCAATGAATTTTTCATATTGTAAGCAAATCTACATTACATGTACCATCCTAATCTCAGAATAAGGCATTTTAAGCTGATAGTTCACTTCGTATTCAATGAGCACAGACTCCCACTTCAAGCCTTGTTCACACTCATACACATAAACTCATACACTTGGGCACAAACACACCAGAAGTGAGCTCAGGTTCAACAGCTGTCCTGATCATTCTGTCCACTCAGCTCAAGCCATGAAGTGCCTTTCCAGCACATACACACAAAAGCACACATACACACTTACAATCCAATCAACAGCACTCATCCATCTGTGGCTGGCCTGTATGTAGCTCTGTGTAGCCTCTGGTGTCGTGTCTATAGGATCTCTGGTGCTGGTTCTTCAGCACAGCCTGCATAATCCTGCTCCGCAGGGAACATCATCACTATACCCAAATCCCAAACAGCTGCACTCATTCCCTCCCTCCATCCCCCTGTGGTCAGGATGCACAGACTCCTCTTTTTCTCTCTCTCTCTCGTTCCTTGTGTTCCTTGAGTCTGAGTAGAAGTTCATGACAACATTACTTAGGAATGATGGGTGAATTCAGAGAAAATCGTTTCTCAGGGGGCATCAAGCACAAGAATCGAAACAGATCATGACACGTCACCTGTTTAACAAGTGTAGATGAGTAGACACATTACAATACCACAACATTAACACAGACAAAGCAAATAACAATGATTATCTCATAACAGTGGTGCACGTGAATGTCTGGGATACTTGATTCTCATAGTCAATGTGTTAGTCAGCAGAAGAAGACATGTAAGTCTACAGAACTGAGCCACTTTTACAAGAGACACATAGTTATGGAAAGACAACTGGGTCAGAGCATCTCTGAAACAGCAAGGCTCATGCAGTGCCCTCAGTCAACAGTATTTATCTACTAACAGTGTTCCTCAAATTGACCAGATATAAATCTTATAGAACATCTGTGGGATGTGCTAGAAGAGGAAGTCCAATCTGCAGTAGCTCTACCTCACAATGTCCAGGACTTAAATGATCTGCTGCTAACATCTTGATTCCACATACTACAGGACATGTTCAGAGGTCTTGTAGTGTCCATGACTCTTTGGGCTGTGAGGAGGAGTCAGTGGCCAGAAGGGCTCTGCGACTGGAATCGGGCAGCAGCAGGCCAAGAGGAAGACCTAAACAGCAGTGGATAGATACCATCACAAAGGACATCAATGTCAGCCATCAACAAAGACCGTCAACGTCAGCCCCAAAGATGCCCTCGACTGAGAGAAATGGAGGAAGGCGTGCTGAAAAACGGACCCCGCACCAAGCAGGACTTAAACTGCTAGGAAAGATTATATATATATATATATATATATATAGTGGTAAACATGAGTCTGTCTCAACATTTTTTTGAGTGTGTTGAAGGCATGAATTTCTACATTTAAATTTTATTTTTTAAATCTTTTTGTTATTGAAAACACTGAAGTTTCAACTGAATTAACAAACCACCAATTTCCATTTTTGTTCTAAAAATTTGTCTGTTTGTCTGATTTTTGCATTTGTTACTGTATCAAAAATGTTTTATGTATTGAAAATGTATACTGCATTGTGAGATTTGCACATCATTACAGCCCTCACATCTAGAAACAACATGATTTGCTGCTAAAAGTTGATAATGCATGAAAAGACTGCAGCTTCTAAAAAGTAAAAGCAATTACTCACTGCAAGTCTCCTCAAGGATATCTGTTAGATAAAGCAGTTAAGAACAATAAATTAACTCCTATTGCTCTAAGATTTCTGCATCAGCCCTTATCTTCAGGAACTTAAAAGTAATCCTGGTCGCAGAGTGCCTGAATTTATCAGAAGCATTCGGCAATGTTCAAAGCACATTATTTACTCAGTAAATGATCTCCAACATGAGTCTGTGGAGTCCAGTGCAGGCTGGCTGTGGTGTGCTGACTACCACAGTGCTGGAGGAGGTCCAGATTCTGTGTAGTGCTGAATGATGCAAGACATGCTCTGAGATGACTCTGTCACTGGTTGCATCAGGAAACTTAAGCCTAATGAGAACTGCTGGCCTTATGTTTCCAAGTACTTGCTCACTACCTGAACTGAGTCTTAGATATGTGTTGAGTATTCATAGCCAGTTTAAAGATATTGTCAATAGAACGTTACTGGACATGTACCTGTTTTGTCTCTCAAGGTAAAGTGCTGGAAAAAAAGCACATATTTATTCTATTGTTAATAATTTGTCACTTTAATTGATGTTTTAGATAATCAATTAAACATAAAATGACGTGTTTATAAGACAATTTCATTTACTGAAGGAAAAATACTGTTCAGCCCGACCTGGCCCTCTGTGCAAAATTAATTACCCACATCTAAATCAACCAATGAACAAAATTCAATTTAGTATAGGGTTCATTTTCAATATCTACACCTGGGGCCCCCCCGAGTGGCTCAGCGGATTAAGGTGCTCTCACTATAATCTGAGGATCACATCACAAAAGAACATAAACATCTAAAGAACATCAGGTCTCATTTGCCACAGTTAAGGTCAATGTAAACGATTTCAGAAAGACAGAAAGAAAGACACTGGACATAAACGGCATCTGTGGGAGAGTTGCAAGGTGCAAACAACAGCTGATCAAAAAGAACACAAAGGCTCATCTCATATTTGCCAAAAACATCTAT
>BRDA01079573.1:7817-18123 GCA_036984385.1 Crenuchus spilurus
ACCAAGTACGAAAATGAAGTACTGAACTAATGATATTAAGAACCAATGGGAAGAGGGGGGGAATTAAAGAGAATGAAAAGTGGTAGAGAAAAGGTAAGTTTTAAGGTTAGTTTTAAACATAGGAAGAGAGGGAGAGAGGCAAGGCATTCCAGAGGGTAGGGGCAAAAACACTGAAGGACCTGCCACCCATAGTGGACAGCCTAAACCTAGGAACAGACAGAAGAGCAGAATCAGAGGACCTAAGTGAGCGTGGAGGAACATAAGGCTGCAAGAGAGCAGAAAGGTAGGATGGAGCTAAACCATGCAATGCCTTATAAGTGAGTAAAAGGATTTTGTATCGGATGCGTACAGGTAACCAGTGAAGCTGTTGGAGAGCAGGAGTGATGTGAGCAGATTTTTTAGACTGGACTAAGATTCTGGCAGCAGAGTTCTGAATATATTGAAGAGGATGAAGAGTTTTGGCAGGTAAACCACAGAAAAGAGAATTATAGTAATCAAGTCATGAAGTAAAAGCATGAACCAGAACCTCCGAGTCTTTAAGAGAGAGTAGGGGGCGGAGTCTGCTGATATACCGGAAATGAAAAAAATGCAGACTTAGTCAGAGATTTGATGTGTGACAAAGCTGAGTGTAGGGTCAAATATAAAAGTAACACCTCTTAGTGAGGAAGTTCAAACAACAAATACAACAAACCTTAGTGAGGAAGTCCAAACAACAACAGCTCTTAGTTTTATCACTTTGGTGTTTTATTCAGCTCAGAAAGCATGACTAACCTGGTTTAAACATTGTGGGGAAATTTAATCATGTCCTTTTTCTTCCAATCAATAATAGGATTGTGGAGTTCTAACCATGGAAGTCCTAAAATGAGGGGGTAGTTCGACTGTTCTAAGACCAACAGGGAGATAACTTCTGTGTGAGTGGCACTAATCTGAAGTTTCAGAGGTTCAGTGCGGTGTGTAACTTCTCCAGAACCCAAAGGGCTGCCATCCAGTGCGCTTAGACGAAATGGTATAGATAGTCTTTCAGTTTGAATGCCGAACTGTTTAACCCAGGCTTCTCGGATGAAGTTCCCCTCTGCTCCAGAGTCCATCAACGCTGAAACCACAAAGGAGTTATTAGAGCAGTAATGGTAATCGATATGACCTTGAAATCCTGCCACATGTTGGGAGTCTTACCACATTAGCGCACGGTGAATGTGCCATGCGCTTTCCCTCCGTCTGAGCCTGGACATTGTGAGGCCTGAGTTTGCAATCCCGTACAAAGTCTTCTGTCTTCTTCTGAGCTTTTCTCCAGGTGATAAACGGGATGAATCACATTGCATGGGCTCAACAATGTCACTGACAGAGGGAGTGGTATTTTTAAACATGGAACGTGCATGAATTTTCGGTCGCGTAGCATGTGATCAATCCGTGTGGCAAGATTCACTAATTGTTCAAAGTCCAAGGAATCATCTCTACAAACCAACTCTGTGAGTATAGTCATTCAGTCCCAAATGGAATAAAATAATGAGAGCTGTTTCATTCATTCCGCTTGCTGCAGCTAGGGTGCAAAATTCTAAAGAATAATCTACTACTGTTCTATTTCCTTGTCTTAATCTGGCCAACAATTCCCCTTTAGTCTTATCCTGATGGGGATGTGCAAATACAGTTTTGAATTCCAAAATAAATTCAGAATATGTGATCTGAGAAACTCGAGGCCATACTGCCGTAGCCCAATCTAGTGCTTTACCAGTTAATAAAGACATCAAAATGCCAATCTTAGCCGGATCTGACATAGGAGGTAAATGGGACATAAAAATATCACTTTGCATAAGAAATCCAGCACACTTATCTGGTGATCCCTCGAACTTCTCTGGTGGAAAGGCACAAAAAGGTGTTTGTTGAGTCGTGAGTACTGAGGATCCTGCTGTGCTGGGATTCAAAGCGGCCGATGCCTCCTGTCGCTGGGCTGCATGTTCAGTGTTCTGACGGACGCTAGTGCATAACAGTTAACTGTCCTTGTTGTTCGGTGACAGTTTGTGCCAATGTACTCAAGTTCTGAGATATTTCCTGCAACATGAGTTGGTGCTGACCCAACAACTGACCTTGAGATGTGACTGCTTTAAGCATGGGATCCGTTTCCGCTGTCTGCATGTTTATGGCGAAGTATTTTATCAGGAATCAGGGCAAAGTCAAGAGAGCAGATTCAACAAATCGTCAAAACAGGATACAAGGCAACCAGGGTAATCAGCAAACAAAGATGGAGACGTAAGGCAAAAAGAGTAATCCAAATGTAGGTCAAGGTCAAGATACCAACAGAGCAAAACAATAACAGAAGGGCTAAGACAAAATGTAGTCAAAAACAGGAGCTAAGGTCAAAACACGAATGAACAGAGAATACAAAGAATAACGCTTGGTAAGGCACTATGACATGGCAATACTTCGCGTCCAGCTAGTGTTGGAGAGGAGTTTAAAAAGAGTTAATTTAATGAGCGCCAGGTGAGCGCGCTCAGTACTCCGGCGACAGCGACCTTTGGACTCTGTGCTGATTGGTGGAGAGAGATCGCTGAGGTTAGGAGTCGGAGTTTCTGCTTCGAGAGTTCTGAGTCCTGACAATAAGTAACATTACAAAAATAGCTTTCCTACATCTTTGTAATATCTCTAGGTTAAGAAATGTCTTATCTCTGCCTGACGCAGAAAAATTAGTACATGCTTTTATTACATCAATATTTGATTATTGCACTGCACTACTGTCAGGCTGCTCCAGCAGAAACTTGAATAAACTCCAGTTAATTCCAGATGCTGCAGCAAGAGTCCTCACTAAAACCAGAAAAATGTATCATATTAGCCCAGTCTTATCAGCCCTCCACTGGCTTCCAGTTAAATACCGTATTGATTACAAAATCATTTTATTAACATATAAAACCCTGCATGGTCTCGCCCCTGAATACCTGCAAGAACTCATCACACACTATGAACCACCAAGATTACTCAGATCTCAGGGTGCCGGTCTCTTACTAGTTCCCAGAATTCATAAGACTTCAGCAGGGAAAAGCCTTCTCCTATATAGTCCCACGACTGTGGAATAATCTTCCATCTAGTGTTCAGTATGCAGACAGTCTCTACTTTTAAATCTAGACTCAAAACCCATCTGTTCAGTTTAGCTTTTTGCAGTTAACCTCTTCTTTCTAGTTTGATTGTTGTTTCAGGAAATCATGAACATGGGGAATGCCAGAAATCTCATACGATGCTCTGCAGTGCTGTGCCAACAGGTTTGAGGTTGGCAGTATGAATGGATATCATTGCCTGCTGACGCTCTAATATCTGTTGTTCTTTCTGGTTTCCTTCCTTCTCCTACTAGCAATGATCAGACTAAAGCTTTCAGGCTATTACACTTTAAATTTGACCCCATATGGATGCAATTATCACTATTATTAATATCATTATTGTTTTACACTACAGCACAATGTCAGACTTAACTGATGATGTAAATCTCTATCAGTAGTTTGATCAGAGGAGGATGGATCCCCTTTTGAGTCTTGATTCCTCCCAAGGTTTTTTCCTTGCCATTGTACCTTTGGCTTACTCCCACTGGGTTTTTGCATTTTGTGTTTAGATTCAAATTGTCTTATGCCAATTATGTAAAGCTGCTTTATGACAATGTTCGTTGTAAAAAGCACTATATAAATACATTTTGATTGATTATAAATGAAAATAGTGTCTGTGACAAAGAAGGACCGGTACATCTGGTATGTGACATTGCCATTGAATAGGACATCAGACGTGTATCAAAATTATCATAAAAACATATTCCTTTATTATTATTATTATTATTGTTGTTGTTGTTGTTCACATATTCACAGGTGCTGTAAAAAAGCAAGCCATGGAAGAGTCTCAAAAACGATCAGACCTGGCTCCCTCTTTGAAAGTCTAAATCATCTCTCTTCAGTTGAATGAAGTATATTTATGGGTGCTTTGCTGTGTTTTTGCATAATGAATAACACTGAGATTGCATTTTATAAATTCATTAAAACACACTTCTAAGATATGTACATGGATGGAGAAGTATTGTTAATATATTTTTCCTCTCTACTACAGATTCTCACAAGGACTCAGGCTCAGGCTGATTGATATGATCAGTGATGATATTGCTGGGAACTCAACAACACTGACTAAAATGGCAAGGTGCATTCAAGAGGTCTGTATTATTGCAATGGACAGACTCCGGAAGTAGAGCAGGCAGTGTCTTGGTGGACAAAAAGATTTGTTGTCATAGACCAGGGGTGGCCAACCCTGGTCCTGGAGAGCCGCATTCCTGCACAGTTTGGTGATGTCACTGCTCTGACACTGCAATTAAACCTGCTAATTGCCTGCTGAGTTGAATCAGGTGTGTTTGATCAGGGAGATCACCAAACTGGGCAGGAATGCGGCTCTCCAGGACCAGGGTTGGCCACCCCTGTCATAGACGAAAGCTGCTTAACGACATCAATGAAAGGTTATTATGCTTTTGCAGTTTGTTTAAAATGTGAGGTTCTTAAAATACTTCTATTTACAGGGTTTGTACGGGTGCTTGAAATCCTGGAAAATGCTTGAATTTTAACGTTCTGTTTTCCAGGCCTGGAAAGTGCTGGAATTTTGAAGAAAGTGCTTGAAAATGCTTGAAATTGTAACTGCATTTACTTTACAATAAATTACTATAGGTGACCCCGCCAGGGAAAACCAGGTCAAAGTCATTCTTTATTTTAAAAATTTGTTTTCAAAATAACTTTTTTGTGAATTTAAGTTTTGCTTTTGATCAAAATATGTACTACGACAGATATCTGAGACTATTAACTTTCATTTACAGCAATAACACAGAGTGGTAAAGTTTTGTTACTAATGTGAGTGACATGATATTGACACGATATCTCAATAAGTTGCCCAGTGACTTTGGCCTTGTTTTTCCCTGGCGGGGTCACATATTACTAAATAAGTGCACTTAAAGAAAAATTGCAGACCGTAAAATAAAAAAGGCTTCACTCGCACCTCCACATATGCAGAGTTGCCAGGTTCACAGTTTTCATGCCAAATTGGGCTTGTTTGAAAATCCAGTCGTGGGTGGAAATTCAAGCGTGGCGGGGTGTGGGTTTTTGGGCTACTTTTAAAAATTACCGTGGCTGCCAAAAAACAACAAGAAAAGTGGGTGTTGGAAGATTGAATGCAACAATAAGAACGAGGACAATATAACGACATAAGGCAGTACAGCATGAAGAGGAGAGTGGGAGAGAGCAAAAGAGAGAGAGAGAGAGACAGAGACACACACACACACACACACACACACACAGACAGACACAGACACACAGAAGGTGAAGAGAAAACAGTTGCTAGCTAATATGCCAGGTAAACGGGGGAAATGCAAGGACTGGGAAAAAGAAAAAGGTTTGGTATAATGGATTAAGACAAAACAGACATTTTAATTTCACCTTTTCCAGTCAGGCATTACTGTCCACTGCTGACCAGTCATATATGCAAGTAATTTGATGTTTCATTCATGTTTCACACATTTGCTTTTACTGTTAAGATTTTTACTCCTGTTGCAGTTAAGCCTTGTTATGTGAAATATGTGTTTCTATTATTTATTTTGTCTGTCTTTATTTTGTAGGTGGTGAAATAAAAAAATAAAACTGACAAATGCATTTAATATGAGGACACTGGGAATCTCTTTTTATGTAGAAACAAGTTTATAATTATATTTGATAGATTTGTTAACCACTAATACAGGTTTGGGGTTTAAATCGCAATCACAATTTTCTGAGGAAAAATCGCAATTAGATATTTTACCCAAATCGTGCAGCCCTACCCTTGAGACTCAAAAGAAGCTCAAAGAAAGAAAACATGACAGAGTCGAACTTTTAAAAAGATATTAAAGTTTACTTGAAAATGTTGTTTCAGCATTACATATATATTCAGTGGAACCTCGGTTTTGGTCATTAATCTGTTCTACAGTGCCTGATGATAACCAAAACGAACAATAACTTGAAGCAACATTTCCCATAATAATAATAAATACAACAATAATGTAAAACCAATTAATCTGTTCCAGACACTTCAAAATATAAACACATACATACATTTGATATAAAATAACTATACAACATACAGAAAACAATGAACATTTAACATTATTCTTACGGGTTTATGCTTTGATTTAGAGCGTGCCAGCTTTTTGTACACTTATTCTTGGCTGATATTTGTTTTTGCACCCATTTTCAGTCAGCAGTGCTGCATCACTTTAGTGTGACCTGTTTAGTTTGTTTTGAGTGTTATCAAAGAGACATAAAGCCAGAAGGAACAATGAACGTTTGGGTGGATGCTTTGTTTTTGCAAAATTAGTGGCAAGTCATGTGGGAATGCAGATGAAAATAAAATTTCCCTAAAAAAAAGTCGATAAACAGGAGTTCCACTGTAAAATACAGCAAATTTTATAACTACAGGTCATCACATTCACAACCCAGAGAAAGAGAAAAAACGGATCTTGATAACCTCCATCATCAGAATCTGAACAGTATAAACACTATGATTCTTTGTCTCATTGTGATACCCCTAAAAGAAAGGACAATTTAAGAGCAGGGTAAAAAAAAAAAAAAAAAAAAAAAAAGGTTATTAAGAGTTTAAGGGAGTAGTCACTAGTACCGCTAAGCCATGGGGGCAGGATCTGGTTTTGTGACCGGAAAGTCGCTGGTTCGATCCCCAGACAGGACATGACTGAAGTGCCCTTGAGCAAGGCACCTACCCCCCCCCCAACTGCTCCTCGGGCGCCGGTGGATAAGGGCTGCAGACATCTTCGGGCACAAATTCTCACGGCCTAGTGTGTTCACTAGTGTGTGTTTGTTTCACTGCACAAATGGGTTAAATGCGGAGGTCAAATTCCGTTGTGACAAATCACATTGGCAAATTGGTGAATCTTTTACTCTCAATGTGAATGCAATGATGTACTTGAAGCTTACTCAGTTGATAAAAACTCTTCCCACACTCTGAACAGTGATGTGGTTTCTCTCCTGTGTGAATTTGCTGGTGTCTTTGCAGCTTACTCTGTTCAGTAAAGCTCCTCCCACAGTCTGAACAGTGATGTGGTTTCTCTCCTGTGTGAATTTGCTGGTGTCTCTGCAGCTTACTCTGTTCAGTAAAGCTCTTTCCACAGTCTGAACAGTAATATGGTTTCTCTCCTGTGTGAATACGCTGGTGTTTTAGGAGACTACCCATTTGATTAAAACTGTTCCCACACTCTGTACACAGAAAAGGTTTCTCTCCTGTGTGAATACGCTGGTGTTGTTTGAGGCTAATCCACTGATTAAAACTCCTCCCACACTCTGAACACTGATACGGTTTCTCTCCTGTGTGAATACGCTGGTGTGTTTGAAGACTACTCTTTACAGTAAAACTCTTCCCACACTCTGAACACTGATACGGTTTCTCTCCTGTGTGAATACGCTGGTGTGTTTGAAGACTAATCTTTACAGTAAAACTCATCCCACATTCTCCACAGTGATACATTTTCTGTCCTGTGTGAATATGCTGGTGTTGTTGGAGATGACTCTTTTGATTAAAACTCTTTTCACACACTGAACAGGTATATGGTTTCTCTCCTTTGTGAATACTCTGATGTCGTTGGAGACTACTCTTGTGATTAAAACTCTTTCCACACACTGAACAGTAGTATGGTTTCTCTCCTATGTGAATAGGCTGATGTTTTAGGAGACTTTCCTGTTGATTAAACCTCTTTCCACACACTAAACACTGATATTTGCCTGTTGTTTCTGGGTTGTCCTTCATTTGTCTTGGAGATGCATCAGAATGATACATGACAGTACTAGATGTTTGAATATCAGAAGTTCTTTTGGATGTCATATTCTCATCTTTTATCTCTAATGCTTCCAGCATGACGATGTATTCGTTTTCATTAGTATCTCCTGAGGTGGAAGCCGAGACCAGTATTTTCAACAGGATGTTAGTTCCTGCAGGAGAAAAAAAATGTTACATTTAAATGTAATGGAACACACCATTTGTTCCCCAACTGGATTTCCAAGGAGATATTTTAGGACAATAGAAGTTTTTATTTATAGAAATAGACAAGTTTATTTCTGAAAAACTTTGGACCAGTGAGCAATGTACAAACCTATTTCTAGAAATTGCAGGACACTTTCCAAAAATGCAATAAAAACTAAAATCTGAAATTTGTTAATTCACTTGAACCATTATTTAACAGACAAAAGCACAACAAAAAGATCTTCGAAGATTTCACAATAATATTCTTCAGTTTAATGGTTAAATGTAAACAAATTTAGAAATTAATGCCTGCAACAAAAAAACAAACTGGGACAGAAGCATGTTTACCACTGTGTTCACCTTTTCTTTTAATTTAACTTTTTAAATTGTTTGGGAATTGGAAGATATTCTTGCTGTAAAATAGACTTGAGCTGCTCAACAGTCTAATCACCACTGTCTGATTGTTCTCTTCATGATGCTCCAGATATTTTCAATAGGAGAAGGCTTTTTTCTCTCTGGCTCTTGTAGAAGGCAGACACATCTCCTCCCTCCACTATCTACCCTGCTTGCTCTTTTACCGTGAAATTAAAAAAGTTGGGACTGCGGTCCAGGCCAGCTATGATTGAAACAGTTTGCAGGGCTGTAACTGCACAAACTGTGAATCATCACACTACCTTGGAAAATATCTTGGCGAGACGATTCTGCAACGGTGTCTGGATTCTATTGAGACAAATGACTATAGTGTAACCACTGAATTAGTGGCTGATTGCTGTTGATTTAAGTCTGATCACCCTTTTCGGCTCCCTATCTCGGCAGTGACCTTCACTGTCTGGTCAAGTCTCCTCCAGCAGCCATTGCTATGCATTGCTAATGAGCTCTTATCCTCCCCAGCATTCCTGACATAAGTTCAGTTCTGTCCGGAGCCAGGAAGTATTCAAGAACTGTGCTCATCACTATGACATCTGCGAAATTGAGGACACTCAGACTAGAGGTGTTGAAATTAATCATGTAATCAATGCATTGAGATGCAGGCGGGGGCAATTCAGCACCAATGTAGTTACAGACCATAATGGATTATAATGTGATGTCATTCATCGCATATGTAATAGCAAAAAAGGTGGAGATGGGTCGTGAGGTTGAGATTAAAAACGCACCAAATGTTTTTAAAGTCAAAATATGGACACCTTTTGGATTCTACGAGTTGACTGGGAAGCACAAACTGGACAACTTGCATGCAGTGTGCAAAGCCTGCCAACCAAGTGAAAAACCAAATGAAATAATACAGAAAATTCTTGTGCTGCATCTTGATGCATTACAATATCGAATCGAATAGAATTGTTGACATGATAATTGTATCACGAATCGAATCGTGAGATCAGTGAAGGTTCACACCTTTAACTCAGACTCTGCTGCCTGGCAGGCGGGGGCTTGACGGCTCTGTGATGCACCAGGCTGGCTGTGCTGTTCATCTGTCTGCTGAAGCTGGTCTATTTCCATCCATTACCCCCCCTTGCATTTAGCGATGTCTTGTGTGAATTCTCTGTGCCTAGGCATAATAGGTGACTTTTTCTTTTTCCCTTCTGGGTGCCAGACTGTGCCCAAATTGGGGCGCTGTCCGGGGGTTGAGGTTTTTTTTTTGTTTGTTTGTTTGTTTTTGTTTTTTAATCAACCCCCCACTCATTGTGTCCCCCTGTTCTCTTCTAACTTTTAAAATAATTTCACTGTACTTGTGCACTGACAAACTTATTCTGATATGGACTGCAGGCAGGTCAGTCACACACTGTGACAGGGATACCTGACTCGGCAGCAAAAAATTATTGGTGTCATAATTGACTCAGATTTATCATTTGACCAACACATAACTAAAACTACCAGAACAGCTTTTCTACATCTACGTAATATTTCCAAGTTAAGAAATGCCTTAACCCTACAGGATGCAGAAAAATTGGTACATGCGTTCATTACTTCTAGGTTAGATTACTGTAATGCACTATTATCAGGATGCTCAAGCAGAAACCTAAATAAACTTCAATTAGTTCAAAATGCAGCAGCCAGGGTTCTTACTAAAACCAGAAAATTTGACCATATTAACCCAGTTTTATCAGCACTACACTGGCTTCCAGTTAAATACCGAATCGAATATAAAATTATTTTATTGATGTATAAAGCCCTACATGGTCTTGCCCCTGAGTATTTACAAGACCTTATTTCCAATTATGAACCATCTCGTTCACGTAGATCACAGGGTGCTGGCTTCTTGATAGTTCCCAGAATTCAGAAATCATCAGCAGGGGGAAAAGCCTTC
>BRDA01079574.1:0-5000 GCA_036984385.1 Crenuchus spilurus
TGACATTTGCCATCTCCACATCATTGCATTCAGTTTTTATTCACAATTTGTTTAGTGTCCCAACTTTTTTGGAATCCGGTTTGTACATAACACCAGCTACTCGCACTGTAGCTTCTGCTTCCAAACTGTTAACACTATTATATAAGACCACATATTACTCACACTGTAGCTACTACTGCCAATGTATTTTCACATTATTATTTACTGCTAATGTACTTTAATACTATTATATAACACCAGCTACTAACACTGTAGCTACTACTGCCAATATAATTCATCCAGCACATTTGTTATAATTTTGCTGGTATTTTGGTGAGTCTGACAGTGGGATGTTGCAAATTTAGTGCTCTGTAGTGTTAGGATGTAGCACTGTTTATTTTTAAACAGATTAATAAATTCAGAGGTTTCACTGATATTTTGAGGAAAAATATATACCATGACAAATGTAAATTTGCAAACATTTTAGTGAGTGACAGGGTGCGATTAAATAAATAAATAAATAAATAGAGAAAATAAAAATAAAATAAAAAAATACTCTTGACTCTTGCAATGACATACTTTTTAAAATGTTCTATTCAAGGTCTCTAAACACATCTTTTTGGATTTTATTTTGAGCAGCTGTTAATTTTCTGCAAATTATATATATTTTTAATTTAACATATAGAAGAAATGTTATCAATAGCTTATAAAATAAAACACAAATTGACAATGTGCTGGTCTCTTCATTAAAGCTATTATTACATTTGATTCTGCATATCACTTTTTACTACAGGTGGTGTCTCAAAGTAGCTTTACAGAACCCCAGGTTCAAGCTTGCAGTGAACCAAAGGTGAAAGTGGTTAACCAGTGAAATCTTTTTGACTGATATAAGCAGGGGTTCCTGCAGACAGAAAGAACCAGAATTAGTCCAAGGTGGCCTTGAGAGGTTCTGCTATATTAACTAAATGTTCCCCCAAGTCATCTAATCAAGGCTTTTAAATGTCTTCTGGGGGATGAGTGGAACCCAACCAGGCCATGCAGGAGCACCTGGTCTCCGATAAGCCAGCATCAGCACTCCGCAGACAACAGTTTGTTAATACATTTAGGAGATTGAAAGAGAAAATCTGAGGAAGATGAGTAAACATAACAGATCATGTATGTCTCTATTCCCAGAAGATGAAGACACACATTTGAATAAAAAATGCAGACACAATATTTTAAAAAAGTTATTATTAAAATTAATGTTTTCATTTTTAAATACAGCACATCAGGATTTAAATATAGATATTATGTTATAGTGTGCTCTATATGTTCTGGAATGTAATGTATTTACAATATTTACTATAGCACAATGTTGTATTTTATTCATTATTAATGCTATTTTATATAGTACTATATGTCTTATTATATGATGTGCTACAGTATTTAATGTACTACAATATTTACTACATGCACTGCAGTATTTACTATACTATTTAATGTTGTACAATACATACTAATATGTGATGCACTAAAGCATTTGCTATATGTATTGCATTGCATTATGTACTACTTTGTGTAATGTACTACATTATATAATGCAGTACTATGCATTAGTTTAAAATGTATTACAGTATTTACTATAGTACATAATACAGTACAATATTTACTGTAGTGTGTAATTGGAGTATTTAATGTAGTATGAAATGTACTGCAGTATTTACTATTTAATGTAACACTATATGTATTAGTATGTGATGTGCTAGAGTATTTACTATAGTACACAATACACTATGTGTGCTATAGCATTTAACACAGTATAGAAATGCATTTCAATCAACTAAAGCACTAAAAATATGATATACCATAATATAGTATACAATTTACTACAATATATACTACAGTATATACTGTACTATATTACAATTCAAACAGTATAGACGGATGTCTTATAGTATGTGATGTACTACAGTATTTATTGTAGTATGTAATGCACTGCTATAGAATTAAGTCCACTACAGCATTTACTAAACTATGCCATTTATTTAAATGTAGTACAATATGTACTAAAATATAGGACTTGCTACAATATGTAATATACTATACAATGTATTACAGCATACACCGTACTACAATATATTACAATACAAGCTTTACATACTATGGACTTACACACTTAATGGAATACATGTAGCCCCATATTTTATGCTAACATTTGAGGAAGCTCAAACTCTAGGAGTTTCTGTGTTTAATTAATGTTACTATATGGGTGAGTATGGTAGCATGGAGCTGAAGTCCACTAGGGGGAAGTGTGGACACAGAAAGCTGAATTTTTTTCTCTAGGTTCCACTGAGCAGACATGGTCATTTTTTGCTTTGACATCCTCCTCGGCTTTGTAGCTTCCTCTCAGAAATGGAGCTGTGACAGAACTGATGGGGGAGTAATCTGGTGGATAGAACACAAGTACATTTAACTTCCAGAAATAATCTGATAAGACCAAAAGATTTCTATGTTCATTAAAATACATTGTTTAGGTTGTTAGGATGCAGTTTTGATGGGTGACATATGCAAAATTTAATTACTTGAATTTAGTTAGATGGGAAATTACCAAAACATCTGTTATATGAAAATAAAATTCGTTATATTCTTTATGAAGGAAATAGCAGATGACCAATTAAGTTTAAGTACTTATTTATGGTTCGTTGTTTTGCTATTATAGCAAATTAGGTAAATTTCACATTTTCAGTTTCACAGTTTATTCACCAAACTGGGCCAAACTCTTTTGAGCCGAGGTGCCTTTACTGACCACCAAGCCAGCACACCAGAGATCAATCTCTACTACATTTGGGCTACTTTTAAAATTGACCACAGTTGCCAAAAAGAATGTACTTATAAAAGAATGTACTTATGTACTTACGCATAAAAGGAATAAATAGTCTTGTGAATGTGTACGTATTTGACTACAGAAGAAGGAATATGAATACTTAATTTTTTTTATTATTATTTATGTGTTGTCAAACTGGTCCACCACCACCCTACTACAGTTGAAAACCCCCTAAATGATATTTTGCCAACTTGAAACAAGATGACTTTTCAGTACAAGTACTTTCTCTAAATTTTTGCAAACTTTGTTATGCTCTTGGTTAAACATAATTTACACATATGCCATATCGTTATCAACAACAACAACAACAACATTAATAACAATAACAATAATAATAATAATAATAATAATAATAATAATTAATTACTATTTTAATTAATTAGTTACTATATTAATTATTATTATTATTATTATTATTATTATTATTATTATTATTATTATAAACATTGTTTTAAAGAAAACAATAAAACAGCTAAGGTAGATGCAATGAAAATGAACTGTGTCTACTTATTAAATACAATCTTTGTGCACTGTTAAAGAAAGAAAACCCAGATATTCACAAAGCTTGTAATGAATGAATGATGTTTCTTCATGTAAAATACATTTGGGGTTTAAAATTCAATGATGCTGCTTTATTAGAGAGGTTTAGTGAAGGACAAAGGGAGTATACAAAATGTTAAAACTTTGACCAGACGTCCTCTTTAACCCGGACATGTCCTCTTTTTGAGACTTAAAAAGCATGTCCTGGTGGAATTTCACAAAGGTCCGGGATTTTGTTGTACCTGAGAGAAGCGTTTCGTTCACAAACTATAGTCTTGCCCTCCCCCTATTCCGTTTAGTTCGCCCAGCTGAAATACAAACCGGTTTCCCTTTAGGCTGCCACAAGCTCATGATTGGCTCTGCCGTTTCTTGCTAACCTGTGATTGGCCGTTGCCGCTGTCACTCCCTCAAGTGGAGTCTGGACTGCAATTTGGCCTGCAGTCTTGTCACCTGTAATTTATTAACATGTTGAGCGTTTGTTTTGCCTGTGTCACGTCAGCTAGACGTATTTTAATATCAGCGGTTTCATATTAAAATTCACTAATATTTACATTTGAGTTTGTGTCTGTGTGCGTGTGTCTACTAGTCTGTGATAAGCCATCTATTTACATGCCTCTAAGTGTAACTGTTATCAAAATAATTCAGAATTTCTGCTTATTTTTACTAAAAAATGAGGTATTATTCTGTGTAAATAAGGTCTATTGGCCATACAGTCTAAACATATGTGTAACACTGGTGATAATGAGCTGAAGTGAAGTTGACTGAAAAGGATTGGGTGATAATTTTATGCTACATGCTTTTAACAGTTTATTATTTATATATAATATGTAATAATGTATTCATATTTTATTAATGATTGATATTAATTTGTATTATTTTATTATTCATAATAACATTTAATAGTTATTATTAGTATATTATTAATAGTAACTAGTAATTATTAATAAAATATAAATCATAATTTGTCAATATTTATTAATAATTAATAATTATAAAATCTGTGTTCAAGCAACCCCCCTCCCCCCATACAGTGTTTTACTGTAGACTGAATTAACCCTTTAGCATCTCACAGACAAATATTTAAAATTACAACTTTGTCTTGTCCTAACATGAATGTAGTCTGTCAGCCAAGACATTCAGTGTCTGAAGTTTGCTTCTTAGGTTTAAAACTAGAGATATGAAACTAATGTGGTTAACACATAATGAAATTGTGCTATCAATCTAGTTAGCCAGTTAGCATGGTGCAGGCCTAAATCACACTGAACTCAAAAGTGTGTTGAGTTGTTCAAAAGGTCTTGATTTGAAGGTTTCTTACACTGTATGATGTATTGGTATCTATAAACAGCAACTAAAATAGTTAAAATGGGTAGTAACATGTAGCTACAAACAGTCACTAAAAACAGTATTAGCTACAGTAGCTAATAACAAATAGCTAAAATACCTAAACATAGTATAAAATAAAGTAGCTAAAACAGTGGCATTTAGCTAAAGCAATAGCTAAAGTTGCTACAAACGAACATAGCTACAAATAACTAAAAGAAAGTAGCACATAGCTAAAAACAGTAGCTAGCTAAAGTAGCTAAAAAGCTAAAAAACAGTAGCCAAAATAGTAAAATGT
>BRDA01079583.1:0-11830 GCA_036984385.1 Crenuchus spilurus
ATATATATATATATATATATATATATATATATATATATACATACATACATACATACATACATACATACATACACACACACACACACACACACACACACACACACACAGACCCATTTAAAAAAATTTGACTATCATGGAAAAGTTGATTAATTTCCATAATTCAATTCAAAAAGTTAAACTTTCAAACAAACAATTTAAATGATTTCAAGTATTTTTTTTTGTTAATTTTCACATAATTTGGGCTTTCAGCTCATAAAACCCACGAAAACTGGATTTCAAAAAATTAGAATACAATGGACAAGTGATGAATAACTACCCATAACCAAGGAGTTTTCCTTTAATGTTAAGAGAACCACTGCCAGTCAAAGTAGGAGTATGAACACAGATAAATCACATGTTAGAAGCATTAACTGGCTTCAAAATGTTTTGACTGAGCCTTAGAGCAAGAATCTAATATGCTATATATATATATATATATATATATATATATATATATATATATATATATATATATATATATATTACATTTATGAAATGAAAAAGTATATATCTTTCCCATTTTCAGAGGTTGATCATGTTTAGTGCATATAAAATAAGTCAGCACAAAAAATAAATTACTCTCACAAATGTCCTCATATTGGGAATAGAACTGTATCTGGTTTCGCCTTCAACCACAAGAAAAAAACCAGTTCACCAACGTCATGTCCTCGGGTTATTATGTGAATTATGTATGAGCACTTTAACAAGCTTCAGTAACCTAAGCTATCTTCTACTGTCTAAAAGGGATGATGTTCATTTCCTCAACTGCAGTAGAAAGTAGGTGTAGTAGTAGGAGGCCTATAGAAATGCATCACTACCCCTGTTTTCAGACCAGTACAGAGAATTAATATAGTCCTGAGTGGGTTATAAGATTTCTTATGTTCTTGATCAATTGTACGTTATTTATGTTAATATCACTCATTTATGTTTCATTCATGACATAGTTTTACTTCACATATAATCATTGTTGGGATTTTTAAATACAGTACGTATTCACACGTCAGTGGTTTCCTATAATGGGCATATGCCACACACGTGCATATCATGTAGAATGCACTTTTAGATGGAAATAGCACAAATGCTGGAGGATACTGAATCAATACTTCAGTGTTATTTAACATTTTTGAAAAATATATTAACCCATTAAAACATATTATTTGTGCCATATCCTACCAGAAACATGCATTTCCAGAGGAATAAAAAGTACAGAAAGACTATACTTCAGTGACTGAATGGTACAGGATGATATTCTTACTGAAAGTGGTACTATTAACTTCAGTAACGGTCAAAAATATTAAAGTATATAAAAGTTCACAGTCATATCAGAATATTATGATCACCTTACCCATGCATCTACTTCGCAGGCCAAGACGTAACCATATTCACTCAGTGGTGATCTCTGACACTTTGCTTGTTGCTCTTGTGCTCATTATAGAAGTTAATTGGTCCACTGTGACATCTGCACTGTACCATTCACAAGTCATTGTTCATCTCTGGGATCAGTTGTCTCTGGGGCACCACTGTTATACCATTGGGAGGCACTCAATGTACAAGAAGTCCATTCTCAGAACACCTTCACTATGGTGGCTCTCGAACATATCAAGAAGTTAGTTTTTGCAATGCTACCACCCTTCTCCTGGTTCCTATTATCATGCCCTTTTTGTCCATTAGTCAAATCATGTCCTTTGCAGATGATGATTTTTTTACACTCTGCTACTATGTTCATTCTCAAAACACAGAGGAGGAAGTTTTTAATTTCCACTGTCTACCAGAAAACTTTAGAGCACTTCATGCTTCCATTTGCTGACAAGCTTTATGGAGATGCTAATTTCTTTTTCCAGCAGGACTTTGCTCCTGCTCACACTACCAAAACTAATAAAAAATGAGTTGCAGAACATGATATTACTGTGTTTGATTGGCCAGCCAACTTTGAGCTACAAGCCATACTAAGCAACATAATACACAGTATATATGTATGTGATATGAGATATGACACTTTACATGTAATGATTATAAAATATATGAGTTTATCTTTTTGAATTAAATTATGAACAAAAATTATGAACAAAAAACCTTTGTCACAATATTCTATTTTTTATGTATGACTGCATAATATATTCTCTGCACACATCTCCACACCTAATTGCAGAATTCAGCCATGCTAACTTATGTTAGGGCAGCGGTATACTTGCTGTTAACTACGTATTCGTGTGCCAGATGTCTGCATTGGGTTTGTTTGGTGTCTTAGGAATTAACATGATGCATCTTGTAGTACCAAAATAAACAGTGGGGACAGTATAGCTCAGTATGATTAGTGACATTAGTAACATACTGAACAAATCATGAACATACCCTCTACATTGGTGTTGTTGTAGATTCCTTCTCCAAATTTAAAATAAAGTAAATTCCTCAGATGCCGTCATGTTTACTGTTGATGTGAATGCTATCCGAAGTTGTGAGATTTAACATCAACTTTTACCACAGTCCTTAGACACACAGGTTAACCACAGGCTTGCACACCATCACCACCTATTTTGAGCTTTATCGACTTAAAGCTTTGAATTGACTTCGAAATTTCAAACTCCCACCCTGATAGCGGTACATTCCCACATATATTTTGCCCAAAATTTCTTGAGGTTATCACTAGGTCTAGGCTGTCAGTATGACATCATATCTGGTCCCATGAGATTACTGCCAAAAGAAAATGAGAAAAAAATTCTGGTCTTTAAACAAATAAAAAATAGTAAAAATGATATACTTTCTTAGGGCAATGTAGTTTACTAAAGCACAGTACAATTTCTTCAAAATAACACTTACGTACAGTATAACTGTTGAAACATTAGCCATGCATTTTCCATCCCTGTGCATTTCAGTAGAAATCTTAACAGCAGCTCTGGAGGAAAACTCAGGTCATGTTTCTTGAACTCGTTCGCTTTAATGAATAAAAGTGCAGCAGTAAGATACATGGGTGTGGCTGTGCGTGTGCTTTGATTTGGTACAGGATTTTGACTGTGGAGCCCAGCTCTTCAGCACTGCAATTACATCACAGAGCCGCTCTGCCTGCACAGCACCCATAAATATTCATGACAAGCGCTGGAGGCAGAACGGACACCTTTGATTCGCCGGGATCTGAGCCAGCCAATGCATGACAAGCAGCTGTGGACACAGAGTGCATAATGGCTTTCTGCTCAGGGAGAGGACCCCTGTTTATCCAGCAATCGGCCCAGATCAAAGAGCCGCACGCACACTTCCGCAGGCTAGATGGCAATGTGTGTGTGTGTGTGTGTGTGTGAGTGTGTATGTGTGCACTTGTAAAAAAGGAAAAACAGACCTTGAGACCTGTGATTCTTACTGCCTGATCAAGTGTGTGTCTGTGTGTGTGTGTGTGTGTTTATCTGTGTGTGTGTCAGTGAGAAAAGAAAAACAGAAAATGAGACCTGTGATTTTTATTGCCTGATCAAGTGTGTGTGTGTGTGTGTGTGTGTGTGTGTGTGTGTGTGTGTGTATGAGAGAGACAGTGTGTAAGTGCGTGAGTGCATACGTGTGTGTGTGTGTGTGTGTGTGTGAGTGTATGAGAGAGAGAGTGTGTAAGTGTGTGAGGGCATCCGTGTGTGTGTGTGTGTGTGTGTGTGTGTGTGTGTGTGTATGAAAGCTCCATCAGAGCTCTGCAAACTGACATATACACTTATTCTGACATGGCCCACCATACTGAGTGCATCAAATTATATTTTTGTGGGAATATACAAAATAAATATACAGTATTATGCAAAAGTTTGGACACCCCTGGTTTTTCTGAAGTGGAAATAAAAGTTTGCCTTATAGGGAACAAATGAAAACATTTTCTGCACAACAACACAACGTGTTTAACTAGTTGTGCACCAACTAGAATAGGACTGTAGTAATCTAAGCTATTCTACATTATTCACTCAGTATACACACTGCAAAGCTCCCGTCTTAAAGGTGTGACTGATGTGAATTTCAAATAATAAGTTAACAAATAATATGTTGACCTGCTACTGTTGTTTTTGTTATTATTATTATTATTATTATTATTATTATTATTATTATTATTATTATTATTATTATTATTATCCATCCATTATCTTCCACTTTATTGCAGTGATGCCCCTTCACCAGGCGCAGGGCAGGGTGTTATACTGTCTTAACCCAGGACAGCGCGCCAATCCATCACTGGGCACACACACATGCACCAGGGCAATTTAGAGTACCTAGTTCACTTGACCTCCATGTTTTTAGACTGTGGACACACATGCAGACATGGGGAGAACAGATACCAAGAACTCAGTGCTGAGAGGCTAACGTGCCACCTTTATTATTATTATTATTATTATTATTATTATTATTATTATTATTATTATTATTATTTTTAGCCGATTAGCTTAGCTTTTTTAAGTTAAGATAAGTTAGAATAAGTTAGTTAAACCTGCTAGTTAACAGGTTTAGGTTATCTACATTCATTGTGTTTAATTCTGCAGTTAAATGTTGTTCTACAAACTATAAATGTGATGATCTTTATTATTCAACACTTGCACATGCTCGTGTCATTTTTAATGGTTCAATGGTTCAAAACTCTGTAAATCAGGGCTTCCCGATCCTGGTCCTGTAGATCTACCATCCTGGTGATTTCAGATCCAGCACATCTGACTGTGATATTCAGATGACCTTGAAGGTCTTCATTACCTGGATCAGCTGTGTTAGATTAAAGTTGGAGCAAAACTCTGAAGAGTGGTAGATCTCCAGGACCTCTGCTTAAAGCAAACAGATTCAAATTGAAAATCCTCAAGTTCACCCTCCCCCCAAAACATGCCAGAACCTAGTAAAAGAACTGCAGCTTCCAGTGGATGATTGCACAATTGAAACTGACTCAGGAGTAAAAAAAAAAATACTGTAGTTTTGCTGACAACTGAAAGGCAGATCAAAGGCAGATTCCAGGAGAATACTTATGGACCAAAATCACCTCAGAACTTCAAGAAGGTGCCAGCTTTAGGACTGAGAATGATGACTTGGATTTCTAACTGTCAAAAACCTGTAAGATAAAGTGGTCGATTCTGACACATCAAGACATGGTGCCTAGTTTAAACAGTCAGACATGGCTGACCCACTTACAGAAACAATTTACAATGGAAAATGTGATGTGTAGCATGAAGCATTGCTAAAGTTTTTACCAGAAATTATACAACAGCTTATACCATATTTGTCCAAAATGTATGTGAAGTATTTCAACATATGTGATGCCAATTAACAGAGCAGTAAATGCACATAGTTTTTCTTATATCCAAATTATGAAATAGATAACAATACATGAAAACTTGTATCAAGATATACAGTAGATACAGATACAGACTCCACTGATCATATAGGTGCACTTTGTAGTTCTACAATTACAGACTGTAGTCCATCTGTTTCTCTGTATACTTTATTAGCCTCCTTTCACCTTGTTTTTCAATGATCAGGACCCACACAGAGCAGCTATTATTTGGGTGGGTCATTCTCAGTTCTGCAGTGACACTGATGTGGTGGTGGTGTGTTAGTGTGTGTTGTGCTAGTATGAGTAGATGAGACACAGCAGAGCTGCTGATGTTTTTAAAAACCTCAATGTCACAGCTGGTGTGAAAATGGTCTACCAATCAAAACTTTCCTGCCAACAGTGTCCTGTTGCCACCACTGAAGGACTAGAGGACCAACATAAACTGTGTAGCAACAGCTGAGCTCCTGTCTCACTTTACATCTACAAGGTGAACCAGTAAGGTAGGTGTGTCTAATAATCTGAACTAACAAAGTGTTTCATATCTCCAGCAGCTCTGCTCTGTCTGATACACTTGTACCAGCGCAACACACTATAACACACCACCACCACATCAGTGTCACTGCAGTGCTAAGAATGATCCACCACCCAAATAGCACCTGCTATGTGGTTTACCAGCTATTTCAAACTGGTTTTTGAAATGTTTCTGTGGAAAAACTGGCCAGGGGCACTTATGAACAGGCAAAATTCCTGTTTTATTTAATTGAAAATAAAATGAAATGAACATGATAAAGTGTGCAGAAGTTTGTTTAGAACATCTGTTGTCATATTTTCACTTAGAAAATCAATCAACAGGTTGTTTGACCATGAAAGCACAAACGTTCAATTGTATAAAATGCCATTCTCAGTAGGGTCTCAGCCTACAGAGCAGATATCCATCATTTGTGAATATATTAGCATGAATGTGTAGCATATATCTTGCAATCAACAAGGATTTGTGAGCCAGCACTATACGCTTTATTTTCATGCTGCAGTTGCTGTGTCTCGCCAATAGAGGGCCTTGTTGCTTTGAAGCCTGCTAGAACATGATTCTAATAGATATAACTTGAAGGTGAAATGATGTACAATGAGTAAAATAAGGTAAACAATAACAATAATACACATACAATGAAAAGCCATCACATGAATATTCCTCAGGCTAAGCCTACACTGACTGTACAGTATATGCAGTAACAATGGGAATCTACTCAGCTGTTAAAATAGCATGCAGAAGATGGTCATAAACGTTCCACTCGTTCTCGTTATCAGTAGTTAAAGAGCTGCTCTACACTGTGAGACTATGAAAGAGAAGCCCACAGGAGTGCATTCTGACCTCTTTGCCAAATATTCCCACAAACACAGATGTCAACAATCAAACTCAACATGAGTGTCCAGCTCACAGCTACTGGAAATGTAAAAATGCCAAATTAAGTCAGTACTGAAGCTGATTTAGATTTAACTGTGATACAGTTTCAGCTTCCCTTTAAGTGAGTATTTCACAGTGATGTTGAACAAAAAATCTTTTTTTTTCAGAAACATATTCTGATTAAAAATACTTGCACATATCTCCTTTTATAGTGATTAACAGTGGTTATTAAGGTTGTTTTGTATGAATATCTTCTATTGCATGTCCTATGATGCCTTGTACAAAATATGTACTAAATGTCTTTCAGAGAATAAACAGCTGCATGAAAGCCTATAGGTTATGTGTCAACAACTGGTTGACACCAAAACTAAGCAAAAAATTGTTGACCCTGTCCTACCTACAGTAAGTTCTGTGTGTATTGTCCCACTAAGTAGTTCTACCTCCTACCAGGGTATATTAGCATCAGCTGCACTAGGGTTAGAAAAAGTCTTACCCACTGCAGGTCATTTGTTATCAAGCTATAACAGAGCTCTCCCCAGACCTTCACCTTCACACGATTGTAAAAGTGGAAGGTACATTTATACACCTACTGGCAATAATACCACAAGAAATGTTTCTGCATATGACCCTACTATGTTAACAGTGAAGCTTAGAGGTGGAAATATGTTGGTATGGAGCTGATAATTAATGCCTGGTAAGAATTCTGTGTGAACAGCTTCAATAGAAATATTTACACAGGCAGCAGTAATTTGGAAAATCATTGTCACTTAACACAGTCTGCCACTGCATCAAGAAATGCCACCTGAAACTGTATTATGCAAAGAGGAAGCCATATATTCCTTTTGCAGAGGAACACACTTGAGTCATTTGAGATGGAGCTGTAGTGTTCGGGAGGTCAGACAAGTCCACGTTTCAGCTTGTTTTTGGGAAAACTGGACATTGGATTCTATGTGCCAAAGATGAAAAGCATCATCCAGACTGTTACGAATGAAAAAACAGCATCTTTGATTATACGAGGGTGCACCAGTGCCCACAGCCTGGGTGATCTGCATATATGTGAAAGTACCATTGATGGTCAGGCTTTAATTGGTGTTTTGGAGAGACACATACTACTGTCAAGACAACGCCTTTTCCTAGGAACTCAGCACAACAATATCAGGCCTCATTGTTGTGGCAAGGTGTGATGTGATGCAGTGGTGAACATGCTTCTGTCCCAATTTTTTAGAGTGTGTTCTAGACACCGATTTCTAAATTTGGTTATATTTAACAAACAGAATTAAGTTTGTCAATAAAATCACTGAAAATCTTTTCTTTTTCCTTGTCATGTCATGTCACATGCCATCATTGCTTCACGATGGGAGGCTGCACTGATGAGTCACTTCTCTCCAATGCTCTGTCTCTCGTTGCTTATAGCAGACTAGCACCTGATAATCCAGTCTATGCCTTGATGTTATCCAACAGGTCATTCTTGGTCTTCCACATCTTCAAACTCCCTCCACAAGTCCCATCATAACATGTCCTTCAATGCTCTCATGTGCTGCCTCATCACATGACCAAAGTAATATAACTTGTGGGATTTAACGTGCATCAGTAACTCCTTTTCCGTTCTGGCCATCTCAGACTTGCTCAGTGGTCATCATCTTCATCCATGAGATCTTCAGCAACTTCCTGATGCACTTATTCTCAAAAGCCTGAATACGTCTTTCTTCCTCTTTCTTCAATGTCCAGGCTTCACATCCGTATGTTGCTACTGGCCAGACCAAGACTTTCATCAGTCTTAGTTTGGTTGTTGGTACTAAACTATGTAACAACATGACATGGCCATTCTTGACTTCACTTCTCTGGCACAGTCTGCCACCTCTCTACATCTCAAATATATGAAAGAGTTCACTTGCTCCAAACTTTTTCCTTCCACTGTGACCTTCAGTATGTCTTCAGTGTTTGTCATCACGTTTGTTTTAGCTGCATTGATCTGCATGTTATGTTCCTTCACAGCTTTCTCAGTGCAACTTGCCAGCTCCTCTAGTTCTTCTTTTGATGTGGCCAATAAGATGATGTAATTTGCATATCTGAGATTATTAATAGTCCTTCCACCAATCCTTAATCATCCCATAAATTCATGTAGTGCGTTCCTGATCACTTGTTCTCCTAAGATGTAGAACAGACATGGTGAGAGGTCAGATCCTTGTTGGACTCCTTGTCTGATGCTGAACCATGCTGACGTGTGATCGGCTGTCCTGATGGCCACATGCAGCTGGACCAGGTGTGAAGAAAACCCATCTTCAGCATATATGTTGAATGCCTTTGTGAAATCAATAAAACAGAAATATAGTTCTTGGGTCCTATGTCTTGCTTTCTTCAAGATGATTGGGAGGCTCGTGATCTGATCCTGAGTGCCTCTTCTTGGTCTAAATCAAGCATTTTCTTGGGCAATTTCTCCTTCCAGCTTGGTCTGCATTTGTTTTAAGACCACTCTCAACAAGATCTTACTAGCATGTGAGACCACTGCAATGATCCTGCAGTTGCTGCATTGGAGCAACTTCAATGTCGTCTCTCCACCAAACCTGAGCAGTTAATCTGCTATGTCATCTGGACCTCTTGTGTAGCCAGTTCTAACATAGCATGCTGGATTTTTTCCTTTAATGGTGGTGGTTCCTTTTCTTGAACATCAATCTGAATATTATCTTCTAAAACTACTGTGAGGAACCTACACCACTGTACAGTTCCTCACAGTAGTTTTTCCATCATTGACACACCTTCTTTGGTACAACACGTTTCATACCATCTTTGTCCTTGATGGCTACTGTGCAAGGCTGTAATTGTTTGGTGAACTTCTTTACTATCTGGAATACAGGCCTGCTTTTCCCTTTCTTTGCATTTTCTTCCAGCTCACTGCAAAATGAGTCCAACTCAGCTTGCTTATCTCTTCTGAGCCTCTTCTGTACTTCACTTTGCAGTTTCCTGTAATCACTGGAAGACTTTGTTTTTGGCTCACACTTCTTCTTAATCCACTCAAAGGTTTCACTGGTAATCAAGTTCCTGCGTTTGATGTGTTTCTTCTGTATTGTCTTCTTAGCAGCTTCCAGCATGACATCCTTCATTTACTGCCACAGTTCATCTGGTGTTTGTGGTTCCTCAAGTCTTGCTAAATCTTCAAATCTGTTGGCAACCTCCACTTGGTACTGCAACTTGAACTGGTCCTATCTGAGTTTTAGAAAATCCAGTTGAAATGCCTTAGTCATTTGTTTCCTTTTGAACCACATCTTCAATGTCAATGTCACAAAATTGTGGTCAGAGTCACAGTCTGCACTGAAGGATGTGCATGCATTATTGATTGAATGTTTCCACTGCTTGTTGATCAGTATGTAGTCAATCTGAGCTCTGCTTTCCTGATTTGGGTTCTTTCATGTGTATCTGTGCCTGTTGTGTTGATGGAAGACTATGTTGTTGATGAATCTATCAACACAGAAGTCTACTAGTGTATGACCTCTATCGTTTCTTGTATCATGACCATATTTTCCAAGCACTTCACTTTCTGCTGCATTTTCTCTGACTCTGGCAGTGAAATCAGCAATGATGACAAGTAGGTTCTGCTTGGGAGTCTCCACAAGTACGTTCTTTATCCATTTGTCTGTTAAATAAAAGTTGAAGTGAATTAACAAATTACAGACTTCAGTTTTTATTGTATTTTTTGTAATTGTATTTTACTGTGTAAAAAATCGACTCCACTGATTTATAGTGATCTGAAATCGGCAGCTGTGTGTGTGTGTGTGTGTGTGTGTGTATTGATTGTGTGGCTGGAGGATTTTGCCCTTCTGTGGTTTCATAGCTTCCTGTAGCCTCGCTTCAGCTGCTCACTGGAACATATATCACCCTCAGCTTCATCGATCTCTTCCCTTATTCAAGCCATGTTAAGTATTAAACACACACTTTGCCTACATTCCAATCAGTCTTAAGCATGAAGAAAAGCTAGGTTCAAACACACACACACACCGAATAACACAATCATAACCCCACCATACACACTGCTTTCAAACAAATCTGAGATGTGTTTTACTGCCCCAGTACAGTGCCACATCATAAAACATGCTAATTACATAAAATTCATGCTTATTTATGTCTTTAGAATTGCATTTTTTCTCAGAGAAATGAAATTCGGAGTGATTGTACGCCACATTTGACACTGATATGAAGAAAAAGAAAAGAAAAGAAAAAAATTACAACCTCTAATTACAGCTGTTTTTATCAACTATCTATTACAATGAATAAAATCATCCCCCCCACCATATAATCTCTCTCTCTCTCTCACACGCGCGCACACACACACACACACACACACACACACACACACACACACACACACACACACACACACACACACACACACACACACACTACCATTTATGTACTGTCTACAGCCATCTGCTCTAAATGATGACTAATTAACTCAGATCCTTTGTCTCTCGCTCACTACTCTACTGACAATGTATGGACTTTAAAAAGATAATATATTAGAGTGAGAAATGTGGTGGGGGAAGGTTGGAGGAGAAAGAAACACAGAAGACAGTGTTAAGGTTTCTTTACTTATTTGTTACAGTTACTCTAAATATATAGTTCTGGAATGTATGGTCAGCATAGTAGTGGAAACAGTTTAATAATCCTTCTGCCATTTAACTGATAGAGAAGATATAGAAATAACAGACAGACAATGTGTGTGTGTGTGTGTGTGTGTGTGTGTGTGTGTGTGAATGAATGATGCTGCAGAACTGACCTGGAGAGGCAGCTCAGGAAAACCATTAAGATGATGGAGGGAGGACAGTGCAGGTCAGTGAGTGAGCGAGGTGTGCGTGTGTGTGTGTGTGTGTCTGAGTGTGCATGCGTGTGTGTGAGTGTGTGCTTGAACAAGAACACTAAGGCCAAGGTCAGGATGCATTAGACGAGTACAACAGCCATACATTACTGTAACATTTTAATGAACCAAACCCACCCTGAGACAGAGAGAGAGAGAGAGACAGACAGAGAGACAGAGACAGAGACAGAAAGAGAGAGAGAGAGAGAGAGAGAGAGAGAGAGAGAGAGAGAGAGAGAGAGAGAGAGAGAGAGAGAGAGAGAGAGAGAGA
>BRDA01079584.1:0-13330 GCA_036984385.1 Crenuchus spilurus
AGTATCGGAGCACTTTTATGAATACGAGTACAAGTACACGCACGTGGTATCGGACAGATACCCGATACTGGTATCGGTATCGGTGCATCCCTAGTGCTAACCACTAAGCCACTGTGCCAACACAGGGCTCATGTGGCAGGGCATTCAGGCCATCACTAACTTCAGGCCTTCTCCATCTGACTGTGACAGTGATGCCTCCCTTCCAGATGCACTAAACAACTTCTATGCTTGTCTCAAGACATAACGACATGATGGTGAGGAAAACCATAACCTCTCCCAATGGCCAGGTGCTTTAAACTGAGAACCCGCAAAAAGCTGCAGGACCCGACATCCCTGGCAGTGCGCTAAGCGAATGTGCAGACCAGCTGCCAGACATCTTCACATACATCTTCAACACCTCTCTGAGCAGCTCCATCATTCCAACATGCTTCAAGGTGACCCCCATTGTTCCTGTGCCAAAGAAGTCATCAGTGTCCCACCTCAATGACTACCGTCCCACTGCAGTCATCATGAAGTGATTCGAGAGGCTCGTCATGAGGCACATCAAAACCCTGTTGTCACCCTCAGTAGATCCACTAGAGTTTGCATATCATCTTAACCACTCTACAAACAGCACCTTAGCCACCACCATTCACCTTGCACTCATTCACCTGGACAAGAAAGACACATATGTCCGAATACTGTTCATAGACTTTAGCTCAGAATTCAACATCATTCCTCAGCACCTGATTGCTGGGTCTGTTTACTTCTCTCTGCAACTGGATCCTGGACTTCCTGACTGCGAGACTGCAGTCTTTCCAGTTTGGTACAAACACCTCCAGCACCATCACACTGAGCACTGGAGCACCTCAGGGCTGCATGCTCAGTGCTGTTCATCCTAATGATTCATGATTCTGCAGCAATGCACAGCTCAAATCACATCAAGTTTGCAGATCAGCCTACAGAGAAGAGGTGAAACGACTAGCGTACTGGTGCAAAGTCAATAACCTGTCTCTGAATGTTGACTAATGAGATGGTTATTGACTTTAGTAGAAAAAAGAGACCACACTTCACTGAACATGAATGGCTCCCATGTAGAGATTGTCAAGAGCACCAAACATAGAGATTGTCTACGCTTCCACATAGAGATTGTCAAGAGCATCAAATTCCTTGGTCTTTAGTTGGAGGAGAACCTCACCTGGTCCATGAACACCAGCTCCATAAGCAGGAAAGCCCAACAGTGTCTACTTTCTGAGAAGACTAAAGAAAGCTTACCTGCCACACCCCATCCTCACCACCTTCTAAAGTGGAACCATATAATCCATCCTGAGCAGCTCTGTCACTGTGTGGTTTGGAAATTGCTCTGGTTTTGACCGCAAAGCTCTCCAGCATATAGTAAGGACGGCTGAGAAGATCATTGAGGTCTCTATCCAATTCCTCAAGGACATTTACAAAAAGCACTGCATCCAGAAAGCTCTCAGCATTGTGACCCATCACATGGTCTCTTCACACTG
Organism: Crenuchus spilurus; assembly: GCA_036984385.1. Classification (NCBI taxonomy): domain Eukaryota; kingdom Metazoa; phylum Chordata; class Actinopteri; order Characiformes; family Crenuchidae; genus Crenuchus; species Crenuchus spilurus. The sequence continues at coordinate 1,494 of BRDA01079584.1, forward strand.
CTGCTCTCTGGAAGAAGATATCTTGACCCACACCACTAGACTTTGCACATCACAGTAAACTGTTCCACTCATATTTGCACATTTGTACTTTGCACAATACACACAATATAACCTGCAATCTTGCTACCAATCAATCACTCAGTTCGATGTACTGGCATCTTCACATTTGTCCTGTCCTGGCTTGTACTATAAGTCCTGTATGACTATATGTCTATGTTGTTAAGTGTCTTGTGTTCTTTGTTGCACCTGGTCCTGGATGAATATGATCTCATTTCATCATGTGCTGTACTGTATATACGTGAAATGACAATAAAACCTCTTGGACTTGAGCTTATGTCCTTTCATTAATTTATATTTTTTCTATCTTTCCTTCTGTCTTTCTTTCTTATTTATTCATTTCTTTACATATTTACTTATTTTCTTTCATTATTAATTTATTTATTCTTTCTTTCTTTCTTCTTTGTTTTTTCTTTCTTTTTCCCTCTTCCTTCCTTTCTTTCTTTCATATTTATTTACATATTTACTTATTTTCTTTCTTTCATTTATTTTCTTTCCTTCTTTCTCTTTTTCTTTCTTTTCCTCTCTTCCTTCATTTCTTTTTGCTTCTATCTTTTTCTTTCTTTCTTTCTTTCTTTCTTTCTTTCTTTCTTATTAATTTATTTACATATTTTCTTTATTCATTTATTTTTCTCTTTCTTCCCTTCTATCATCTTTCTATCTTTCTTCGCCATATCTTTCTCTTTTTATCTCCCTAGTTCACTTGCTCTCAACTTATTTTTTTTATTAACATTTTTTCTTTTTGTCACCAAATTCTAGCTCTGTGATCTGTTTCCTTAAATTAGTTCCCTTGGTTGTTTCAGTCTCTCTCTTCCCCCTTTTCCATCTATATATTTATCTATCTATCTGTCCGTCTGTCTGTCTTAGGATTTAGGGTTTATAGTTAAGCAAAATAATAAGATAATAAATAATTAAAAGTTAACCAGATTATGACATGTCTACTCAAATATCTGTGAAATGTATTAATATTGGCATACAGGCTACATGCTAATGTAAAATGGTTAAGTTACTTCTTTATAAACGTTTCACTGTGTTTCTACAGCAAACTTGTTTTGAACGCGGGAACGTGGACTTTATTTTCATATTTTCATCAGCAAAACGAATACAACCATTTATATTCTCTCTCTCTCTCTCTCTCTCTCTCTCTCTCTCAGGACGTTTGATCTCCATCAATCAACAAATGAACCAGCGCCATCTGGTGGTGACTAATCGCAGGCACATTGGCCAGCCTACCTCAGTCTGAGACTTTGCACCATAATTACAAAGACAGAAGAGAACAAGCAGTAACTGAGCTAATTACATTTTATTGACTTTGCCAACTTTTATGAGTCCTGAAGGACTCATGCTTGCTCAGTCTTGAAAGACTTTTATTGATTCTAACCTCTTGCTAGTTTATAAACAATGTCTAAAGCTGAGGTTTTAGACCTTGAATATTAATCTCAGTCAAATACAGAGGAGAGCAGTGCATAACTACAGAAGTGAATGCCTCTGTAATGAGCAGAGTAGTGTTACATGCACAAAACAGAAATTAGCCCATTAAAGGAACGATTTGGGAAAAATATCACACAGTTTTATACTTATGAGATTCTGCCATACTTTGAGGTAAGTGTGTGATAATTAGTTTGCACAGTTCTACTGGGCTGTTATGAACTCCTTTATGACAGAACATTTATGTCAGACAAACAAACAGCAGACAACAAACGTGTTGGTTAAACTACATTTGGGTGAAGGTGGAAATTGACTAAATTAACTATACCTATATAGTTAATAAACTATATATAAACTATACCTTTAATTAACTCCATCTACATTCATTCAGAAGTGATTCTAGAGTTTTGGGGAATTTATTTTGGAATATATGCATAAACTATGTTTTCATTTCTTAAAATTCTCAAATTGTGACTGTTCCATCCATCCATCCTTCCTTCCATCCATCCATCTATTATCTTCCACTTAATTCTGATCAGGGTAATGGGGAGTCCCATACCCCTTCACTGGGCACATGGAAGGGCATTACACTGTCCTAACAAAGCCCAGGACAAGGCACCAGTCCATCGCTAGGTGCGCACACACATTTTAGTGTAATTCACCTGATCTCCATGTTTTTGTACTGTGGGAGGAAACTGGAGACCCCGGATGTAACCCACACAGACTCAGAGAAAACATGGAAACTCCACCCAGATGGGAACTTAAATCTAAAACCTCAGTGCTGACAGACGAGTGTGCTAACCAGCAAGCCATTGTGTCTAAATAATTTATTTATATTATTAAAAGTCTCAGAATTGCCCACAGTGTGTTATAATGATCAATAACTGTTTCCAGCACTGTTCCCAGAGATTCAGTAAAGCTGTAATAGAATCTACTGGTGATGATATAGACTTGAAACACTCTCTCCTTTAAGATCCTTACAGCTACACACAAGTCTGAAAGACTTATAGATAGAGAACCCAGTTAAACTAATAAAACAAAAATATTATACTTGGTTGTTTATTTATTGAAGAAAATGTATGATGTGAGAGGTAAATAAATGTATGTGAACCTTTAGGATTAGCATTTAGTTTAAATGTGAAATTAGAGTCAATCTAATTCAATTAATTCATTCAATTAATGTTAATGTTCATGAGTCCACTACCAGGAGAAAACTGAACAACAATGGTATGCATCGCAGGGTTGCAAGGTGGAAGCCACTGCTCTGCAGAAGAATATGCTGCTTGTCTGCAGTTTGCTAAAGATCACATGGACAAGCAAGAAGGATATTGGAAGAATGTTTTGTGGACAGATGAGACAAAAAAAATATATATTTTTTGTTTATTTGAAAAGTGTTATGTTTGGAGAAAGGAAAACACTGCATTCCAGCATAAGAACCTTATCTCATCTGTGAAACATGGTGGTGGTAGAATCATGGTTTGGACCTATTTTGTTGCATCTCGGCCAGGATGGCTTGCCATCATTGATGGAATAATGAATTCTGTATTATATCAGAGAATTCTAAAGGAAAATGTCAGGACATCTGTCCATGAACTGAATCTCAAGAGAAGGTGGGTCATGCAGCAAGACAATGACCCTAATCACACAAGTCGTTCTACCAAAGAATGGTTAAAGAACAGAAACGTTTAGTTGCCATTATTGCTGCAAAGGTGGGGTTACACCAGACACTGAAAGCAAAGGTTCACATAATCGTGTGAAAATCTGATGATCTTTTAGGTCATATTTTTGCACAAATATAGAAATTCTAAATGGTTCACAAACTTTCAAGCATCACTATAATGAATAAGCACATAATTACATAAATTACACATGCTTACGCACAGTAAAGAACTCTCTGTATACAGTATGCTAATGTGTAATGTAGAGAACTTATCATTATCTCCCTGTGCTTCTTCAAATACCCCATCAGGCATAGTTTATGTAGTTGGATAGGGTGCTTACTGACAGCTTCACTCCATCTCCATGGGCTTTTTATTAAACTATATTCATAATTGCCAACTGCTAAAACATCTCACTGCTTTCATTCTTTTTATCTCAGACGCCCTGCTGAATAATAGAGAGCTTACGTAAAAGAAATGAATGTATCTCTATGATAAAAGAAGCACTTTTATATTCAGCACCATTTTAGACTGAAAAGAGAATTAAAGACATCCATCAGCACGACGTTATTGAAATGATAAAATATTGAAAATACACTGAAATGTTGATCAGTCTTGTCATCTGCTTATGTGTGGATGTAATAAGGCTGAGACAAAAAAAATCATTCAGTATAAAGGACTTACAAAGGCTTATATGATATCTGTTTATCACCCCTGTTATAGTGTATATGAGCACTTTGTACTTGATTGTGGAAATAAGTAGAAAAGTATTAGTGAAAGTGGAACAATCTGTGCAATGACAGACCACGCGAGGCCCCTGGACACAAGTGTTTTTGGGATGAGCCCCCGCACAACCAACAATAATAGATGGATGGATTAATTAATGAATGAATAGTGACAAGTGAAGAATAATACCCTGTTCATACCCAATTTACGCCAAACAATTTATTTTGTTGTTGTTGCAAAATAAACTTTTATAATAATTTATACTATTTATGATGGTTATTGTCACTAAAGTAGATTGTAGACCATCACTTTCTGCTCTGAATTGGTTATCTAAGATGGCAGCTACACAAGTTTTTGTTATATTTTAAAGTTCACAGTAAGTCATATTGTGTCCTAAACTATACTGACTACTGAGATCTGGACTAAGTTCTGGATGCTGAAGATTGCGGATATATTTTGACAGGAACAACTGGGCTAATCTAGTGTTTGTTAGCAATATTAGCCTTGTAGCTTCAGGTCAAAGCAGTAATTGCAATAATTTGTGATTGAAACTATATTTGAAACTATATTCAATTTACCTCCACAAATGACTGAATAGCTATTAGTAACAGTGAATAAACTTCTTGAGCAGGATGGTTGTATGAGTTTGCACATATCTAGTATAATCTAACATTCCAGTTAACAAAACTGTGCAGTTAAAATGAAGAACTGCAGTTAAAATGAAGAAGCCATGTTAAAAAAATGACCTGAGGTCTACTGTTATTTATCAAAGTATTCATAATCAATACCCCTTTTCCAGCCTCTCTTCATCTCTTAGAAAAAAAAACAAGCTATTTCTGTTACTGTCCCTTTAAGACTGACATATGCAAATGACCTTTGCACTGACTGGCTATTCTGCATCACCAAAAACAGCAGTCCAAACTTCTAGACTCACAAATGTACTGTTTAGTATACAGCTGTTTATTTCTATCAAATTACATTGAGTCTATAAGGTGGGGCTGCTTGGTTGGGTTGTTGTGACATCACAAAAACAATAATCTGGTTTTGCAGATTAGTTTCCATGTTGTAGTAGTATGTATTTGCAGACTAATGTCTCATGGGTTGTGTTTTTTGAAGCTTGATGTTTACCTCAACCTCAAACTATTATTAATGCAAGGATTTGTTTGTCTCTATGATAAAAGATCTTTAATTAATCATTTGACATTCTGCTCAACCATTTGGTAGAGCACATTTAAGTTACTATATCTTCTTGAAGAAGGCATTTAATGTGATATAATCAGATTGTGCCATCTCTGCCAGTCGGTAGATGTATGGTAGGCAAGAAGACATACACTTGTGGTCACTAAAATGCAACATTTTCTTGTCTGAATGCAAACCAGCAACCAAACCAGTAGCTATACCACAAGGAATCCTCTGTATCAAATTGCTGAAATCCCATTAGCACTGTTGTAGCACCACACATATGATTGTGGTGTTTAAAAATACCATGTTATTGCAGTTTTTGTATTTGTAGTTTATGTTCTGATTTTAACATAAAGTGTTTTACCATAAAAATCTCATTGCATGTTTAAAATGTACATTTAACTTTAAAAAATTGACTGTTTTTGTTACTGAACCCAACTCCAGCTCTCCCACACCCTGGAAAAGAAACATAATAAATACATTTCTTATTTTCTTGGTGAGGATGTTCAAAAGTTTTAACAATGTGTTTTGGAATTTTTAGTTTTCCCATTATACGGACCCTTTAATGTCTTACCCAGAGTTGACCTTAGCTTCATTCTTGTCTGACATGAGTTCTTTCAAATGAGTTGACTGATCGCCATGGGTCCTGTGTATGTTCCACTACTTCCATGGTTGTCAATCATCTACATACTTCCTTGTTATCCTATCACAGCATTGTAGCTGTCCCACTGAGAAAGACGATGAGAAAATGAAAGAAATAGGAAGAATGGAGGAGAAGTGGTTGGGGGGATGCAACTGAGCATTAATGCACCACTCGCTGAATAATAAATGAGCACAGAAAACTGATAAGCATCTATATGTCACATGACCTGCCATGTTTCCTTAAATAACATACATGGTAATTGAAACAGTTTTTGTCTTTGTTTCTCTATCTTTCTTTCTGTCCTTCTTTGGTAGTTTAGCTCTGCTGTCTGCTTGTCGTTGATTAACAGCATTGGAGTAGACGGAACTTTATAAGCACTCGGCTTCTTACTACAATGGCTGTTAATTCCCTACATAGTTAAAGATGTTTTGCCATTCACCTTAAAAACAGTATTTCATATGTTAATGAGCAGCTTAACCCGTTGTATTCAAATGCGTAACTACCAGCAGTTAAGGGATCCTGTGGTGAATGGATCTCCTGATGTCTTTACTAGACTCCTAAGGTGCTACTTTCATAATTTTACACTCATAAGTCAACAGTAGCTAAGATAACTTAATACACTTCAACCATTAATAATAACATTATTATTATTATTATTATTATTATTATTATTATTATTATTATTATTATTATTATTATTATTATTATTATATTTGTCATTCAGAAGCATTGAAAACTTAGTACTGGAGCCAACAAAGCTGAAAGTATGGCACTGAATTGAAATGAAAGCATTTCACACAAATCAAATCAGTGTTAAAAGAGCAGAAACATCCATGCAAATCTCATAAACACATGAAATGTAGTCCTGCAGGCTCAGATACAATGTTCTTACAAGAAAAATAAATGTCTCAGGACAACTGGTAAAACTTTTGATGTTGGATTGTAGCAAATTCATCTGCTATCAAGAACGACCCGTCTAAAGCCTGTCCCCAGTTTCCTTTCATCTGTGCTCTTTCAAGACCTCTGAAGGTGTCCTTTGGTATCTGGCACCAAGACGTTAAATCCTGAAAGTTGTGAGGTGGAAATGCAGTGGATTGGATGTGTTCAGCTTCAGCTCAGTTGGATTGACAACTGAAAAATTTGGAGACCATTGTCAGTAGGTACTGACTAGGGCTGCGAATCTTTGGGAATCGAACAAATCGATCCAGAATCGATTCTTGGGGTCACAAATCGATTTTTTCTGATTCTTTCAAATCGAAATGAAATATTTTACCGTTGCAATCTCTGCAAATCACGTCAAGCCCTTTCTTACCCGGCCCGGGTTGAAGGTAAAATCCAAAGTGTTTCCAAATGATTGCTTTCAAAGATCGCAGCTTGGCTTGCATGCCTGTACATAGCTGACGCTGCTTCCTTGTTTTGCCTAGCACTACGGTGGCTGAGAAGGCACATCTGCACCCACAAAAAAAATCGATTTTTTGAAAACGAGAATCGATTCTGAATCGTTCAATGTGAGAAACGTGATTCGAGCTCGAAGCAATTTTTTCCTGTCCCTGACTCTAGGATGGTGAAGACATGCACACGCCTCCTCCGTTGTGTGCGATACAGCCACCACCTCTTTTCGAACTACCGCTTGATACACAGTGCCTGGGGAACCAACACGCTTGGAGGAAAGTGCACGGTCTCTAGTTTTGAATGGACCAATCAGTAGACGCAATGAGTAATAATGTGTGAGTGATAGGGAAAGTGAGAGCGCCGCCCAGAAAAAGCACTGCCAATTTTTGCGCTCTGTGGGAACGGCTGTTGATGGCAGCATGACAGCATATGACCGGGATTTGAACTCATGACCCTCTGGTCATAGTGTCAGCGTCTTAGCCTGCTGAGCCACTCGGGGCCCCATCTTCTGTTTAATCCTGACCAGGGTCCAGTGAGTCTCCAGGTCAGGGTATTACTCTATCTTAGCTAAGAACAGGGTGCCAGTCCATCTTTGGGCACACACACACACAAGGACAATTTAGAGTATCTAATTCACCTGATCTCCATGTTTTTGGACTGTGGGAGGAACACGGAGACCCCAGGTGTTCTTGTTAAGAGATCACATCTGACTTATTAACACTGATTAAACACATAATATCAGTGTTAAGGTGGTATTGCATTTTGTTCTGAGCCAAAGGAGAAAGATCGATCGAAGTTTTCCAAAAGATAAAGCAAAAGTTCTAGATGCATTTTCCAGTCTTTTTCTCTTATGCTGGGGAGTGGAGGGAATGAACAAGAGCCCCCCACTGAGAAGCTTTGACTGAGTCCTCTATAAAAAGAAACTACATTTAAATATCTTTCTCTGTTTCTTTCTGTGTGTTTTTCTTAATATATGCACCACATCAGTGTAACTGCAGTGCTAAGAATGATCCACCATCCAAATAATACCTGCACTGTGGGGGTCTTGATCATAGAAGAACAGGGAAAAAAAGCTTACAAAGTGTAAAGAGAAACAATGAAATACTCTGTCATTGTGCACTGATATGATAAGTAGAGCTGATTAAATGGAGAGTGAGCGTAGAATACAAGAAGAGTTTCTACACCCACACACACACACACACACCCCCACCCACACACACACACACACATACATGCATATATATATATATATAGTACCAGTCAAAAGTTTGAACATCTTCTGGACGTTCAGTGGGTTTTCTTTATTTAAAAATGTTTTGCATTGTAGATTAATGCTAAAGTCATCTAAACTATGAAAAAATACATATGGAATTCTTTAGTATATTTTACATTCTTCACAGTAGGCACCTCTTGCTTAGATGACAGCTTTCTTGAAATTTTCTCAGTCACATTTATGAGGTAGTCACCTGGAATGGCTTTCAGTTAACAGCTGTGTCTTGTCAAGAGTTCATTACTTGCATTTCTTGCCTCTTAATGTGTTTGAGAAATCAGTTGTGTGCCTACTTTGGAGAACCTAAATATAAAGCACATTTAGTTTGTTTTCTTAAAATCTTTTACATTTGCTACCTGATTCCTTATGTGTTCCTTCATAGTCTGGATGACTTCAGTATATAAGGCATGAATATGTCACATATTACCTTGTTTTAATTAAATTATGAACACAAATGAACCTTTTCACAATATTCTACTTGCACATGTGTGTGTGTGTGTGTGTGTGTGTGTGTGTGTGTGTGTGTGTGCATGCTTGCATGCGTGTGTGTGTGTATGTGTGTGTGTGTGTGTGTATGTATTTGATATATCATTTTTAGGATGTTTTTGTCCTGAATACATACAAAAACAAACACACTCCTTGAATGTCTGATTATCACAGATTTCTTCATAACAGCTGATATTCCCTGTGCAGCCATTGTAGGAGCAGCTGATTTGATGAGGATGATCCTAATGCATATTAAAGCATTGCACTGCCTTCTCTTTTGCCGCTGTTTGCTTCAGAGGTGGGGGGAGGGGGGTGGTAATGGGGGTGAGAGTGGTGCTCAGAAAGAAAGAAAGCTAGAAAGAAAGAAAGGCACATGGAGAAAGGGGTTATGATCAAAAACCCCAAATCCCCCCAAAAAGCCCACTCACCCAAGGGGCCCACTGACCTTCTGTCTTAAAGCGGGCTTCTCCAGCTCATTTAGCCCCTTTAGCCTGATTTAATTGGCTTGTTACTCTGGCAATTAAGAAATTCTCACTACATCTGAAAGAGGGAAGACTGTTCTGCAGTGCAGATCAACAAAAGGCAGATTGTCATTGCAATACTTTGCTATAGCAAATGTTTGAAACTATTGAATTATTTTAGGTCTTTTAGGGCCTGCATAATTTTTCCTGCTTTTCGATAAATTAAATCAAACAATTATATCATATCATGAACAGATTAATCATCTGCAGTGCAACTTTGTTTGAATTTGTAATGCATCCAATGAAATATATCATCTGACTGTAGGATATTGATTCAAACCATCATAAGCCAGAATGGTGAGATTTTTTGGTAACATGAGCATGAAAGCACAACTGCATTATTGGTTATGATGATACATGCTGTGCTCTTTTTGAATTGAACAGATTTGTTCATATAAAATTCATAGTTATTTTTCCTCTAGTCGATCAGCAAGATGTTTGGAGTCCAAATTTTTCTTCTTTAGTTTAGAACCGGAGCTGTATGGCAAACATTACAAACAACAACTAAATGTCAATATTCACCAAAATTGTCTTGTTGTTTCCTTTCAAAATACATCCCAAAAACTTGTCATGCACCATGAAACAGCATGACTTGTTGTGAATTATAAAAATGAGCTGAACTTCATTGGTAGAGGCAGCCACTTTAGACAGCAGCAGGACTAGAAGAAGACTGATCTTGGACCAGATTCCTACTCTTCCTACTGTGAAACTGATGTGGATTGAGGAGTGAATTGTATGCTTTGAAATGTATTATATCAAACTCCATCCATCCATCCATCCAATATCTTAACCTAATCCTGGTCAGGGTAACAGTGAGTGCCCCACCTGATGCAGGGAAGGGCATTTATTAGATTAGATTAGATTAGATTAGATTCAACTTTATTGTCCTTGTGCAGAGTACATGTACAAAGCCAATGAAATGCAGTTAGCATCTAACCAGAAGTGCAAAATACAGTGTTATATACATAAAGTGCATGGAGTAACCACAGCCTGGGTGCTGTAATTACAATATGCAAAAATATACAGTATAAATATATATAAATATAATATACAAATGTATAGTATACAATGTACAATGGAGAGGAGAGTTATAAAGGAGAGTGGTAATAAATTGTACACAGTGCAGAAAATGACAATGAATGTATATATAAGTATATACAGTATGTACAGTAGTAAATTAGTGCAATATGGACTGTGCAGATGAGAGTGCAATATATTACATTACAGAAAGTGCAGGTGCAGTTAAGTGATTATGTGGAGTTCAGCAAGATCACAGCTTCAGGGAAGAAACTCTTCCTGAGTCTGCTGGTACGGGAACGGAAGCTCCTGTAACGTTTGCCAGATGGGAGGAGGGTGAAGAGTCTGTGGTTGGGGTGAGAAGTGTCTTTGATGATGTTATCCGCCCTGTTCAGGCAATGTTTACGGTAAATGTCCTCAGTGCTGGGTAACTGGGTGCCTGTGATGCGTTGGGCGGTTTTCACCACCCGCTGGAGTGCTTTGCGGTCTGATGCGGAGCAGTTGCCATACCACACTGGGATGCAGTTTGTGAGTAAGCTCTCAATGGTGCAACGGTAGAAGTCCACCAGTATCCTGGGACACAGGTGAGCTTTCCTGAGGCTCCGCAGAAAATAAAGACGCTGCTGCGCCTTTTTCACTGTGATGGAGGAGTTCAGTGACCAAGAGAGATTGTCCGAAATGTGGATGCCAAGGAACTTGAAGTCAGACACACATTCTACTACAGCACCGCTGATGTAGGTGGGTGCATGTGTTTCACTCTTGTTCCTCCTGAAGTCCATGATCATCTCCTTGGTTTTCTGAGTGTTGAGCACCAGGGTGTTGTTGTCGAACCATGTGACCAGGTGCTGTACCTCGTCCCTGTAGGCCATCTCATCATCACCACTGATCAGACCTATCACCGAGATGTCGTCTGCAAACTTAATCACGGAATTAGATCCGTAAACAGGAACACAGTCATGGACAGGGAGTACAGGAGGGGGCTCAACACACAGCCTTGTGGCACGTTGGTGTTCATGGTGATGGTGGAGGAGAACATCTTGCCTAACTTAACAGTCTGAGGTCTGCCTGTCAGGAAGTCCATAATTGCAGAGGGATGTGCTGATGCCAAGCTGGAGGAGTTTGGAGATCAGATTGGAGGGGGTTACTGTGTTGAATGCTGAACTGAAGTCTAAGAACAGTATTCTGACATATGAGTATTCTGACAAACTCATTTATAAAAAAACAAACAAAAAAAAAAATCAGTTTTCTATTATATGGGTTTTTCAATCATGTGGGGTAAGTCATGATTGCTTTTATGTATGAGCTGAAGCATGTCGTGTGTGTGTGTGTGTGTGTGTGTGTGTGTGTGTGTGTGTGTGTGTGTGTGTGTGTGATTCAAATATCTAATTCTAAAATCTAACATTACATATCATATATATGATATTCAAACTCAAAAATGTAGCTGTCATATACAAACC
>BRDA01079587.1:0-15535 GCA_036984385.1 Crenuchus spilurus
ATTAAATAAACATTATGAACTTATGAACTTTTTCCACAATATTCTAATTTTTGATATATAACTATAATACCTGAGGACGTGCACTGACATTTCCCAGGCTGAAAGGTTTGATATAATACAGCCCTATAGCGTGAAATGGTTTGCAGCGTGACCTTGCACGTGTGTGTTTATTGTTGCAATTCATGGGTTACTTTGCCTCCCTGAACATTTAAGCCCCAGAGGGGTTCAAATTGTTCTAGACAGTAACTAGGGCATGTCACAGAGGGGTTTTGGGCTGGGTGAGTGATGCCATAATGCTGAACTCACAATTTGATTATTTACCATTACCAAACATAGGCTCAAGAACAAGGCCAGCCTTACATCTTTACATTTGCTAATGTAAATCAAAACTCATATGGCCACTCACATGACCTTTATGAGTAATACCATTATGCATCATGCTTCAGTAAAGCATTAGAGTTAAATAGGCTACAGTTTCCTTCCTACTTAGCTCAAAGCAAGAGTTACATGATGGCAGCTTCATAATAGTCCTGCTAAAGCTATTATCTGCAAGGTTGTTATTGTGGTGAACCTTTGTGTGCCAGTGTCTCATCTAATCTAATGTATTGTATTTAAATAGTCTTGCTCTTGTATTCAGAATGAGCTTCTCTTTGCTGGAACATTAACTGGCTGCTTCAGTAGCTTCACTCTGATGCCAAACTGATGCCAGCTTTTTCTGTCTCAGGAGCTGCTTCACTAACCTCAGCAAAAATGTGTATATGTACCTCAGTAAGCAGAACTGTACTTAATTAATTGAGGAAAGCTCCTCACTTTGGTGCACAAATACCTTTTTTTCTTTGCCATTAAAATAATGGAAACATTTCTTTTGTACAGTCATATATTCACATTTTTGCAGGTAGTGCACATTTTCATTTTTGTTCATCATTTAATTCATAAAGTGACATATTTCAAGCCTTTTTTGTTTTAATGTTGATCAGGGTGGCACGGTGGCTTAGTGGTTAGCACGTTCGCCTCTCAGCGCTGAGGTCTTGGGTTCGAGTCCACATCTGAGTGGAGTTTCCATGTTCTCCCCGTGTCTGCGGGGGTTTCCTCCAGGGACTCCGGTTTCCTCCCACAGTCCAAGAACATGGAGGTCAGGTGGATTGGCTACTCTAAATTGTCCGTAAGTGTGTGTGTGTGTGTGTGTGCATATGTGTACACCCAGTGATGGATTGGCGCCCTGTCCTGGGCTTGGTTGAATAGTGTAATGCCCTGCCCTGCGCCCATTGAAGGGGTAGGGGACTAACCACGACCATGATAAGGATTAAGCGGGTGAATGAATGAATGAATGTTGATCAGTGTGGCTCATGAGTTGACAGCCAATAATACAGTAATATGGTCAGTAGTAGTGTTGGCTCCGTGGGCAGCTGCTGGAAAAATCAGTATCTCCATAAAGCTCATCAGCAGATGGAAGCATGACGTGCTCTAAAATCTCCTGGTAGATGCTGTGTTGACTTTGGACTTGATAAAACACAGTGGACCAACACCAGCAGATGACATGACACCTCAAACCAACACAGACTGCAGAAACGTCACACTGGACTTCAGACACCTTGGATTCTGTGTCTCTCCACTCTTCCTCCAGACTCTAGAACACTGATTTGTAAATGAAAAGAGGACTGTGGAGCACTGAGAACCAGTTCTTTCTCGTTTTAGTCCAGGTAAGACACTTCTGATGTTGTATCTGGTTCAGGAGTGTTGATATTAGGAATGTATCAGTTGTTACTGTAGATGAGCTGTAAGCCATACTGATTAACATTAAAAAGGCTTGAAATATGTCATAATTAACATTTTTAATTAAATTATCAACAAACTTTTTCATAATATTAACATTTTTGCATGCATGAATGTAAATGAGTTGAAATTAGGTGTGAATATTTTAAAATATTTGTACACTGTAATGTTACTGTGTATTGTTAAGGTCTAAGAACCAATATAAAAACATATGGGGGCCATTTTTATTTTTAAAAGTAGTTTTTAACTATAAAGGGTTCTTGTTGATGTCATAGAAGAATCACTTTTGAAAAAGAGATCATGTAATGGTCACACAGTGTGAAAGTTATACTTGAGTTAACTGAGTTCAAGTTTTACAATTTTATTGTGTGAAGAACATTATTTGGAACCTTTATTTAATTTTAAAGAACTCACAACACTTAGGATTAAAATGTTAAGAAAAAGAAAAAAATCCAAGAGTTTTAAAGCAAAATCCATTACTATGTACTTATTTGCCATTATTCACATGACTATAAGAGCACCCAGTCTGCCCCCCTCCCCAACCTTACACTCATTTATTCAAAGTGTCAGACTGAAAATGCTTGCACTTTGAATAAAGTGGCTTGTGCCACTTCTATCCATTAGTGCCTTTCTGCCTCAGAGTCAGCATGACATGAGGCGGTGTCTCACGAGGACAACTGTGCTGTGCCAGTAACTGTAAATGAGTGCTCAATATTCCTACTTCAGCAGAACCTCATAACTTCTTCTGCTGCATTACCCTCCAGTGTGTTGAAGTGGAGCTCGGTTGATGCCCTACTCAGACACCAAAACAATAAACGCATTAATAATACACATACAGTATGTTACTGGGTCTTGAAAACCTGTTATTAATTCTAATATGGCCAGTTTAGACAGAAGCATTGTAGCACACAGAGGACAAACAGCCAAGATGGGCTTTTGAGAGTAATTGAATTACGAGGCTGTCAGAGGGAACATGCCTTCACTGCACTTGATTGGGTTTGCATGCTATGAGGTGTTGACATCCATCTTGCTAATGGCCACACTCAACGCTTCACAGAGCCGTTCTGCTCCATGATTTTTCTCTCCACAGTGTTGATCCTTATGAACAAGTCTCTCACACTGGCAACATGTCATTTTAAGTGTTCTGGTCATCCTTTTGTAGCACTCTCATTCACCAATGAAGATGATGATGGGATTATAACAAAGATCCACATCCATCCATCCATTATCTTCTGTTTAATCCTGATCAGGGTCGCAGCCCAGATCCACATAAAAAAATTTATTTTAGATTTATTTTCAACTTTTGCCAATGTGATTTGCACACATCAGAATTTGACCACCGCATTTAACCCATCCATGCAGTGAAACACACACTATTAAAGTAGGCTGTGAGAACATGCCCAAAGCAGTGGGCAGCCCTATCCATGGCGCCCGGGGAGCAGTTGGGGGTTAGGTGCCCTGCCCAGGGATCGAACCAGTGATCATCTGGTCACAAGACCAGATCCCTAACCACCAGGCCATGGCTGCCCAAAAGATAAAAGTAACACAATTATGGCACAGTACCACTTCACTCTTATTCATTTTAAGGGTCAAAGTGATTCAACACCATGTTTGGCAGCAAAGAAAAGCCTAGATTTATTTCTTTAAACTTGCTGACTTTTCAGAACTACTTTTCACACATTGCTTTCTTCGACTCTTGCTAAAAACAATAATGTTTACACCAATGCATTATTATTATTATTATTATTATTATTATTATTATTATTATTATTATTATTATTATTCTCCATCTTCTTCTCCATCTTCTTAACCACTTAGTCCTGGTCAGGGTCATAGTCAGTGGGCACTGGGCAGGGCATACAACTATCTAGATACAGCCAGAAAAGGGCTGTTGTTATTATTATTATTATTATTATTATTATTATTATTATTATTATTATTATTATTATTATTATTATATTAAAGTACAATAACATGCTAGCTTTATTCACTTTTGTGACTTTTTAAACAGATTTGTGCTGTGTACTGGTTTTCCAGTATTTGATTGTGTTTATTTCTTTTGGTGTGGCTTTTCTGGTTTTATACAAGGATACACAGCATTCTAGTGACCTCTAGTGGATGTTTTCAGCCTAACATTGCTCTACTGATTGGTAGAGATGGCACAGTTTACTTCAACATCTTCATCAATAAGATGCAGTGACTCAAATGTGCTCCACCATAAAGTTGAGCAGACCATTCAAGGGTTAAAAAGAAACTAAAGTTATATCTCTCAGAACGCTCCATGGTTTACAGAATCTGGTATTTAAGGAATACATAAAACTTTTTTAAGTGAAAAAAGATTTCACTGTAAATTTACAACAGGCCATATTTTTTAAATAGAGCAGTTTTCCACACATACAAACAATAAGCTTGAGTTAAAAGCCAAATATGACTAATAGGACACCTGTTAAATGAACTTGAGCTGCTGTTGAGTACATGAGAACATTCCTGCCAAGGATAAAGAAAGCCTTCAATTGCCGTTAAGGTCTGAAAGAGATTAAGGTCAGCTAGGACGGCCTATCCCGCTCTTTTGTCTATCTGTGAGCCTTTATCATGTCTTGCAGTAGCTCTGAACATTAGTTCTGTATAGAATATACTGGAAGTCGTATTACTCAGTCTTTGCAACTTTGGTGAGTCAGTGTTGTTTTAGCTCTTTCATCAAAAGGTTACTGACCTCACCAAGGACAGACTCAGCAATGCAGGATTTCTGAGTCTAATAAAAGTGTTATATAACATCACTTGACTGTGTATTGAAAAGAAATAACATGAAATGAAAGGAACTGACATTAATATGCATTTTAATGCTAATAATGCTAATGCTAATGCTAATAATAATAATAATGCATATTTTATACACCAATCAATTTCTTCAATTGGCACCACAAGGCAGGAGGATTATTCTCAGCACTGACAATGATGTGGTGGTGGTGTGTTAGTGTGTGTTCTGGTATGAGTGGATCAGACACAGACACTGGAGATTTTAAACATTGTGTCCACTCACTGTCACAGTTTGTGTTGTCCTCTAGTTCTTCATTGGTGCTCACAGGATGCTGTTGGCTGGTTGCTGCACTATTTTCAGTCCAGCAGTGACACTGAGGTGTTTAAAAGCAACAGCAGCTCTGCTGTGTCTGAACTACCTTTACCAGAACACACACTATCAGTGTAACAGTTAAGCATGGTCCACCAAAATAATACCTGCTCTGTGGTGGTCATGTGGGGTCCTGATCACTGAAGAACAGGGTGAACAAAGTATACAGAGAACAGATGGACTACAGTCTGTAATTGTATAACTACAAAGTGCATCTATATGGTCAGAGGAGCTGATAAACTGGACAAGGAAGTGATGGTAGTGTTATGGTGGTAGTGTTATGGCTAATTGGTGTACAATGTACCTGAAAACAAACTCAGTTACTGTGGTTTGCTTTGTATCATTCCAGGTGGCGTTTCATATTCAGCCCTATAAAGGAAGAACTGATCTTAATGTACACGATAACATCAAGTACATCATTGACAGGTTGGTTTGAACACCTAAAACACTTACAGCTTAAAACAGCGTCTCTCTGAATCAGTCACACAGTTTATACTTTACAATACAAAGCTGAAGAGAGCTTGTTATTCATAAGCATCTTATAGGAATTTCCCCTTCCACCTTAAATGGTGCAGCAGTTACATCCAGGCTCTGCCATTTAAGGTGGAATGGGGAATTCAGCAATACAAATAAGACTCTGAGCTGTTTTTGTAACTACCATAGCCTTTCTTCTTAAGCTGACAATACCTTATTCAAGTTTTTAATACTAGCATGATTGCAGCTGAGTTTAAAAACAGTGGAGTTTACTGTTTTATGGACTACAATTCCCAGGCAGACACATACAGCAGTATGGTACAGTGAGGTCAAAACATGTTACACACATAATAGCATGACAACTATGATTTGATGATTTGATATGACAAACATGACTAATATTGTTAAGTAATGTAATTTATATTAGGTCAGCAACTGTGATTACATTCATTTAAACTGTAATACTTTACATTACTTAACTACAAGAAGAGTAATCTAGGGTGACCAGACGTTCTCTTTTACCTGGACATGTCCTCTTTTTGAGACTTAAAAAAATGTCCGGCCGGAATTTCACATACATTTTTGTTTTACTAGCACTTACGTCAAATTCTGAGAAGCGTTTCATTCACAAATTTGTCTCGCCCTCCCCTTATTCCGTTCGGTTCGCTTGAGTGAGATATTACGTTATATTAAATGGAGACGGGCGAGCACTAGGACCCAGCAGGAATCCAAACCTGTTTCCCTTTAGGCCGCCCACAAGCTCACCATTTGGCTCTGCCGTTTTGGAGGTTGCTGTCACTCCCTCAAACAGTGTCTGGACTTTCTCCTCTAAGTTGTTAACATGTCGAGCATTAGTTCTGCCTGTGTCATGTCAGCTAGACATATTTTAATATCAGCGGTTTCAAAATTCAGTAACATTAACATTTGAGTCTGTGTTTGTGTGTGTGTGTGTGTGTCTACCAGTCTGTGATAAGCCATCCATTTACATGCCTCTAAGTGTAACTATTATCAAAATAATTCAAAATTTCTGTTTATTTTTACTCAAAAATGAGATATAATTATGTGTAAATGAGGTCTTTTGACCGTACATTCCAAACATAAGTGTAACGTAGGTGATAATGAGCTGGAGTGCAGTTGACTGAAAAGCTGAAAACACATAATTGGGTGATTCTTTTATGCTACATGCTTTTAACAGATTATTAATATTTAATAATATGTAATAATGTATTAATATTTTATTAGTGATTAATATTAATTATATTATTTTATTCATTTAATAGTATATTATTAATAGTAACTAGTAATTATTAATAAAATATAAATCATAATTTGTCACTATTTATTAATAAATAATAACAATAATCAAATTTATGTTCAAGCACAAAAAAGGAATGATCCCCCTATAAAATCGTGGTGATCAGCCCTGCATTATATGCCCCCGCCCCACCCCTCGAGCTGAGGTGTCCTCTTTTTCATAATCTCAGATCTGGTCACCCTAGAATAATCCCATTTACAACAATTATCACTATTATCATGCTCTTTTGTCCATGATGATAGTTTTACATTTTGCTACAACTGACTGGTGTGCTCACTTATTTATACATGCAGCAAACTCTGTCACGTGTCATCTGTGCAGACTTCATTCCAAACCATAATGTTCTGATTTGACTGCATAGCAAGCTTGATAATCACATTACTGCAACACTTTGTACTGCTTTACCCCCTACACTGCACGGGCCTAATGTTACCATGCCTAGCGCAAAGCATTGGCTAGAGTGGATTATGCTGTAGAGCAGTGAAATTGCATTTGGGAAGAGCTGGCGTTGTTTGTGATGGATTTGTACAGATCTGGCAGCTGTAGTTAAAAAAATGTCTCCCCACTTTGCTCTCACTGGGGTAAGTGAAACCTGTCAGATCAGACGCTCTGAAACATTTAGGGAGACGTGGGAATTTTTCACTAATGCTTCTTTCCAAGCCAAGGCACAACTGCAGTGCTCATAAATATTCAGTGGTGGATTAATGGCCTTGTATGTTTTTTGCTGTTATGTGGAGATAAGCTTATAAAAAATTCAAGCTGTTCTTTCATGTGCATTCAGGTATGGAGATCATGGGGCCTTTTACCGCTTCACCACCAGCAATGGGAAAGCACTGCCTCTTTTCTACATCTACGACTCTTATCTGACACCTCCAGAGGCCTGGGCTGACCTGCTGACCTCTACAGGCTCTCACAGTCTACGTGGCACCCCGTACGATGGCGTCTTCATCGGCCTCATTGTCGACGAGCGGCACAAACACGACATCCTCGCTGGAGGCTTTGATGGGATGTATACTTACTTTGCTTCTAATGGCTTCTCCTTTGGGGCCTCACATCAAAACTGGAAGGGTATCAAGGCCTTCTGCGATGGCAACAACCTGCTGTTTGTGCCCAGCGTAGGGCCTGGCTACATAGACACCAGCATTCGGCCCTGGAACAACCACAACACACGTAACAGAGTGAATGGACGATATTATGAAACTGCCCTGCAGGCAGCACTGAACGTGCGCCCTGAGATTGTCACCATCACCTCCTTCAATGAGTGGCACGAAGGCACACAGATTGAGAGAGCAGTGCCTAAAAAGACTATAACACGTTTGTATTTGGATTACCAGCCACATGAACCTGATCTCTATCTGGAGCTGACCAGGAGATGGGTCGAGCAGTTCAGTAAAGAGAAAGAGCAATGGCTCATATAAAGCTGCCAGTTCTTTGAGCCTGCTTGACATTGAAGGTGTGGGGTGTGTGAGATTAGACTACCAACTATGCATTTTGTCTCCAAAGTCAAGGACAAAATATGTGTAACACTCACAGGCCACTTTATTAGGTACACATACCTTGTATCTATTGTTATATTGTCAGCTCCACTGAACATATAGGTGCACTATGTAATCCATCTCGTCACTCTGTTCTTCAATTGTCAGGACTCCCACAGAGCAGGTATTATTTGGGTGGTGGACCATTCTTAGCCCCACTGTGACACTGACGTGGTGGTGGTGTGTCAGTGTGTGTCATGCTAACAATATCTTTGCTCACTGTCCACTCTATTAGACACACTTTACTATGTTGGTCCACCTTGTAGATGTAAAGTCAGAGACAGTAGCTCATCTGTTGCTGCAGTTTATGTTGGTCCTCTAGTCCTTCATTGATGCTCACAGGATGCGGTTGGCTGCATAGTTTTTCATAGCGCAAAACATACTAACACACTACCACCACTTCAGTGTCACTGAGAATGATCCACCAGCACTGTGGTGGTCCTGATCATTGAAGAACAGGGTGAACAGAGTATATTGAGAATCAGATGGACTATAGTCTGTAATTGTAGAAGTACAAAGTGCATCTACTTGGTGACTGGAGCCAAAATGGACAATGAGTGTAGTGTACCTAATGAAGTGGCCAGTGAATGCTAGAACAGTTATCAAGTTTCTGGATCATTCTTTTGAGTGACCATTAAGGAGATACCACCTCTATAAAAATGCCCTCTGATGAGCTACAAAACATCTGATAGTAGAAGCCTGAAGAACTTTGCAAAAATATGCTGAGCTGTGCAGATGAACTTCATTATAACAATGACTTGATTCTCTCAGAAAGGATAAATAAAGATTACTATGTATTCGTACCTGGACCTGACAATACTACACTGATTAAAGCTAATGAAGTAGTTTGCTGTATAAAACAAACAGCTTATAATACTGTAAAATAATGAAACGCACTTAGTCACATCTCTAAGACAAACATTGCTAAGGCAAGTGTTTAGTTACACTTTAGAAATTCAGGCTAGCCAATCTTCTGAGCTATGAAAAAAAGTATCTTTACACTGGCTTTTGTCAGACATTTTGGTACTTGAACTCATTTTAGAAAGCAATTGCACAATTCTGCCATTTCTACAACAGTCACACATCAAAAATTGTGTGGAAAAACTAAATTTTTTAAAAGTAATTTAATAATTTGATTGTTTTAATGTTGATCACTATGGCTTAAAGCTCATAACCAGAAATCAAGAATCTCACATTAGAATATTTAACTGTGAGTTTGAGTAAATGTCTATTCTGTCACATTCCTAATATCAACACTCCTGAACCAGAGACAACATCAGAAGTGTCTTATCTGGACTAAGGAGAAAAAGAACTGGACTGTTAGTGCTCCAAAGTCCTCTTTTCAGATTAAAGTCAGTTTTGCATTTCATTTGTAAATCAAGGTTTTAGAGTCTGGAGGAAGAGTGGAGAGACACAGAATCCAAGGTGTCTGAAGTCCAGTGTGAAGTTTCTGCAGTCTGTGTTGGTTTGAGGTGTCATGTCATCTGCTGGTGTTGGTTTACTGTGTTTTATCAAGTCCAAAGTCAACACAGCATCTACCAGATTTGAGCACTTCATGCTTCCATCTGCTGACAAGGTTTAAGTAGATGTCCATTTCCTTTTCCAGCAGGACTTGGTAGCTGCCCACAGTGCCACAACTACCACTGACCATATTACTGTGCTTGATTGGCCAGCCAACTCTATAGACCTCAACATAGCAGAGAATCTATACAGTATTGTCAAGAGGAAGATGAGACCCAAAGATGCAGAACAGCTGAAGGTCACTGTCACATCAACCTTGGCTTCAATAACATCTCAGCAGTGCCACAAGCTGATTGCCTCCATGCCGTACACTGATGCAGTAATTTGTGGTAAATGAGCCTCAACCAAGTATTGAGTGTATAAATGAACATACAGTGGCATACAAATGTTTTGCACCCGTTAATGCCACTCTAAACCACACCAAGAGAAATAGCCAATGTAGGGAACATGTTGAAACCAGAAAACTAGAAATGTACACTGTAAAAATGAAATAAAAATCAGTTTTAATTTGCAGTTATTTACATATATTCATTTAGGTTCTCTGATAACTGACCATCTGCAATAGTGGGAAGGTTTTCCATATGTGTGCTGTGCGTATTTCTATGAAAGAGTTTTTGGTCCTCAATGCAGCATAGTACAACAGAAACTGCACTATCAACATTAAGTCCATTCTCCACTTACAGTTATTACAGAGAGTACAGTACAAAAACAATAAATACATATCAAATAAAACAAAAAACAAAAAAACCCTTAAAATTAGATATGGGATTTTTTTTCTCCCAAAATCAAAGCATTTAACTGTAAAAATAGTAACCAAGTGTTCACTGTACTGTATTAACCAACAGTCACTGTTTACTCTGTCAGACCCAAAGTCATAAATATCAAATCCTAAAGATAAATATTCTCATGTACGAGCACAATCTCATTTCCTGAGATATGGTGACTTTCTGCTGTTCAGTCCAATCATTTACAGTCCAGCTGGCCGGATTTAAGCTTTAGCTGGAGGGGAGTGATGAGCTGCACACTCATTAACTAAGAGAATCCTCCAATAATCCATATTTGTTCTCGAGTACAGCAACTGTAGCTGGACAAGCACTGTGAGGAGATACAGAAAGATACAAAAGAGTTCATACACAGCCAAAAAAAAAAAAAAAAAAATATATATATATATATATATATATATATAATAAACTGTAAATGAATAATGAATGAGTGGGCAAATGAGTGAATTAATTATCTTATTTTATTATTATTTATTCAAATCTTTTCAGTGATTAAAGGTTTGCCTACTTTTTAAACTAACAAGAACCCAGACAGCAAATGGATCACATGGAAGACATTTATAAATTGTTTTTTAACACTAGTAGTGAATCACTCTCAGCACTGCAGTGACACTGACGTGGTAGTGGTGCATTAGTGTGCTTTGTGTTGATAAAGCAGATACACAGTCTCTGTATACAGTACAATGTTCACCCTGTTCTTCACTGATTAGGACCACCACAAAGCAGGTATTATTTGGGTGGTGGCAGCACTGCAGTGACACCGACGTATACACTTTGTTAACCTTGTACTTCAGTGGTCAAGAGATGATGGCTTACGATTTTAAACACCTCAGTGTCACTGTTGGAGTGAAAATAGTGCACCAACCAGCCAACAGAGTCCTGTGCGCATCAGTGAAGGACTAGAGGACCAACACAAACTGTGCAGCAACAGATGAGCTACTGTCTCTGACTTTACATCTCCATGATGCAGGTGTGTCTAATAGAGTGGACAGTGTCTAAAAACTGCACTAATTTCACTCCAGCAGTGACACTGAGGTGTTGAAACAAACAAAGAACTCATGTGTGATCCACTCAAACCAGCGCAACACACTGTAGTGCTGAGAATGATCCACCTCTCAAATAAACTTGCTCCGATAATTGAAAAACAGGATGAAACAAGGCTAACAATGTATTCAGAGAAACAGACAACTACAGTCTGTAATCGTAGAACTAAAATGCACCTATATGT
Organism: Crenuchus spilurus; assembly: GCA_036984385.1. Classification (NCBI taxonomy): domain Eukaryota; kingdom Metazoa; phylum Chordata; class Actinopteri; order Characiformes; family Crenuchidae; genus Crenuchus; species Crenuchus spilurus. The sequence continues at coordinate 11,756 of BRDA01079587.1, forward strand.
CAGTGGAGCTGATAAAATGGACAGAGTGTAGATACGTGAAGGTGGTTTTTATGTTATGGCTGATCAGTCAATATGCCTTGTTGGTATTTTAGAGAAAATCCAGTGATTGATATTTTCTTAAAAAAAGACACTCACCAGCCGGATCTTATGACATGATATCGACCAGGAACAGAAAGGTCTATGACTGTTGAGCCCAGTCGACTTTGGCCTCCAATTGGACCACCGTCTACTACAATAGCCAGTCTTGGCCACAAATCCTCAAACTCCTGAATGTGTAACACACAGAGAGTAAAGTCATGAAAACACAAATGTTCTGTTGATATGATATATGCTATACATTTCAGAAATGTCTGTACTTACATGAACAGCAACAGTGCTGGCCTGTGTACTAACATTGGCACTAGTTAGAGCAAGTGGCTCATCACACATCTGACACAAGCGTCTCATGAAGGGGTGATCTGGGATTCGGACTCCTACAAGCTACAGGTCAGTCAAACGCACACACACACACACACACTACTTTAAGAATACAAATGTCAAGTTGCATGGCAGCTATTTTAAAACTAACATATGCTACATGTACCAAAGTATTGGGACACATCCTCATTCATCATTTCTTATAAAATCAAGGGTTTATCCTGCTTTTGTTGAAGTCTGTTCTACGGAAGGCTTTCTACTACATGTTGGAGCATTGCTGTAAGAATTTGATTGCATACCGTGACAACTGAGTTAGTAATGTCAGACTGTTGGATCACCCCACCTCATCCACAACTCAATCAAAAAGTATTGGATAGAGCAGAGAACACAGTTCCACAGCTCAATGCAGGGAGGCTTTATACCTCTCCAGCACACACCTGGCATTAGACATGGTGTCAGTAGGTTTATGTTCATATTCTATTGGCAGTACTTCTCTACAGGGACTAGACAAGCTGCGAGTGTGCATTTATACATCTGTGTCAACTTCAAGTGCCTGGATCATCATTGGAAGCGGTGACCACAAACAATTGGACATGTAGTGCAATCAAACGTTCACCTTAGTAAATGGATTGAGGTCTGCATTCAGTGTGTCAGACCTTTCAAGAACCAGTGTTACAGGTCCAGGAAGAAGATCTGCAAGAAGCTCTCCTTTTACAACCACTTTGCAGTACCTGAGGACATAATGCATGTTCACGATATATCACCTTATCCAGATTTATGAACTTACAGTGAAATTATACAGTGAAATTATAATAAATGGTACTCACTTGTATATGTCTTGTATTTCCCCTACACAAATGGCCAAAGGTTTATTTCCATTTCTACCTTTTATATCATACACCCTTGTGATTGCTTCCGAATTCTGAGCTAAACAGGCCAGGCCATATAATGTGTCAGTAGGAACAGCCACAACCTGTCCATCTTTCAAAGCCCTTACTGTTGTGTTTAGGATATGTGCTCCGTCTGTGTTTCAAAAAAAGAAACAAAAAAAAAAAAAAGAGACTTTCAGAACAAAGAACTTCAAAGACACAAGAGAAGCAACATGTTGTGCTGTGCACACAAAGAGGAAAAAAAAAAAAACTTTAAATGACTATTATGATTTTCCATTTGATTTGATAAAAAGTACAGTCACACAAAAAGTACTGTGAAAAAATGTTGCTCATAATTTAATTCAAAAAGGTAAACTGCCCTTTGATATACATTACAGCTCAAGTGACATATTTAAAGCCTTTTTGTTTTACTGTTGATCAGGATGGCTTATAACTAATGACTTGGCTGGACAATCAGGCACAGTAATATGCTCATTGTTATATGTTCAGCAAACCACAGAGTAGATGTTTTGACATGCTGGGCAGGTGCCTACTGGCAAAGGAAATGAGCATCAATGGACCAACTCCAGCAGATGACATGGCAACCCAGAGTATGTGTTTATGTGTATGTCCTGATGTTTGTTACTGCACTAGTGTAATTTCTGTATTCTATGAACTCTGTGTAAGTGCAAGTGAGAGACAGTATTTGTGAGGTACCTTGATGTTGTGACATTAGTCTGACTCTAATTCTGACTCTGATAGTAGTAGCTAGACGTACCTTGTTGTGACAGAGGTCCGTTTGAAGACTGCGGGAATAACCGCAACACTGTGCTCTTCATCTCTTTACACATGTCTCTGAGCCTCACTGCGCTATGAGGACAAACTCGTGCTGACAAAGTAAACCTACGAACAAACGTCCACAAACTCATAAGACCGCTCTGCTCAGTCAACCCACAGCATGGTTCCGTTTCATTCCGGAAATGTCAAGAGACAAGAGCAGAATTCAAAATAAAAGTCTCCCTCATTACAGTGTATTCGCAAATGCAAGTTAATATTCATTATCATTACAGAGGGTACACATAAAGAAATAGAAAGATAAAGTACAAATACTAAAAGTATTACTGTATAGAATATATAGCCATGCAACAACACATTATAATGTTGTTTAAATAGTTCATTTGTGTTCATAATTTAATTCAAAAAGGTAAACTCATTTTTGTCATTACATGTTTCACATCAAAACAATAAAGTGCTTTAAATGTCACTTTATATGTAATTAATATAAAATGACAATTTACCTTTCTGAATATAATTATGAACACAAGTTACGTTTTTTCTACAATACTCAAAATTAGTGCCATTGTGAATGTTCTGTACTTTGATCTACAGGTATAGATCTATGAGTATTGAGCACTTATGCATTAAGTAACAAAAAAATTTTAAAGCTGTCATGAAGATATCAAATTAGTCTGTTTTCGTAGATAAATGTGTCATATGTCGAGCCTTTCGATTTGAAGCTAATACAAAAAGTCACACACAATGTCTGACTTCACTTTAATTGCTGATGAAACTGTTACATGAAGGCGTTGTGCCGAATTCTGCAGCCCTGCCACAACGTGCATCCCCTTTCGGGAGTTAGGTTACGTTACTGGATACAAATTACCTTTGTTGTATTTATATCAGTCAGTATCACAATATTGTCACAAAGTAATTGTGTTTGCAGGGTTGTGAACCTGTGTCAGTATTTTAGAAAATATAATTATTTGTACTTGAGTGTGGGTTTAGGTTAATTTTACCACCACTGGTTACAATCAGTGGAACACACCTAACACCATGTGAAATCCATTAACTCAGCTAATTAAGCTCAGCATTACTGGTCAACTTGAAACTTTAGGATGACATCTCAGACAGGTCAGAAACATCATCTAGAAGTTTCCACCCAAAATCATTTTTTCCTCTTCGTTAATATTAATATGCATGTCCTGGTCTTTTTTTTTTTTTTTTTTTACAGATAAACCAAAAGACATCGGTAACTCCACAGACTCGCAGGTGAGACATTTTGATCTGGACAGACTAGTTTAAAGAATCTATCCTGAAGTGAAGTCATAGTGGATCTACCATGTTTTTTTTTTCCTAGTGCCACTATGATAAAGAAGGCCTGTGTGCAACCTTGGATGTGATGAAAGACAAGATTGCGATATCTGAGATGATTGTTAAGGATCTGATATTAATTCAAAAAATTGTCCAGGTATAGTGGACTGCTCTTTATGACTGAACTTTGCTATATGAAACTAGTTTTGTCTTAAAGTTGAGCAGTATGGCTTGTAGCTCCTGAAAATCCAGAATCTCAAATTATTAGAAATATATTTGGCGTTTGATTAAGTTACTATTCAAATACGATTCGCCAATGATCTATATTACTGGATAGGACACTGCCTATTCGCTAGCATTGAGGCCGGCGCGACGACATGGAGCCGCCATGTTGTGTGGAAGT